>CM055266.1:69148524-69193504 GCA_029237695.1 Conchocele bisecta
TTGTCATTAGTTAGGAATAAATAAAGGTTGGTGGATTTTAAAAGTTTAATCTGGAACTTGGCAACTTGTCCGATATATAACTTATGTATTTAGTCAACACGTCCACAAATTAATTTGTCCCCATTGTGTCAACCAACGTTGGCACGACGTTGTTGTTCGCACGTTGTTTGTTTGTTTGTTTATTGGTGTTTAACGGCCTATCAACAGCTAAGGTCATGTAAGGCCGGGCAAACGGGTTCGATCCCGTTTTAACCTGCTGCATTGGGGGGAAAATTCCAAAATCAGAACTGAATATTTACATCGAGAAACAATATATTCAGCCCTGAACTTAGAATAACCTGACCTGGTGGCAGGTCCATACCACACCAAAGTCACTTGGCCCCTTCCCCTAAAATAGGATTACGAATAATCGTAATACTCACAAAAGGGGTATAACTAGATTCAACTGTCACATACAAAATGCCAAAGACGTATGTGAGGAGGGCCAAATCAGGTCTCCATGGCAGTCGGAATTCCGGTAAGGATGAACCTCGATCGTTAAATTACCCATCGCTTGCACCCACCTTCCACCCACTTGTTCGTACGTTGATGTACCAGTCAATGTGGCACCCTAGCTGGGACACACTGCCATTACTGATTTAAAGCCAATCCGTCTCATATATTTGACATATGGGTTTTCACATTATACGCTGCAAATGACCTATATCAACTATTCTGGAAGTCATAATTCGTCCATTTCGGCACCTGCAGATTAGAATTACCTCCTGGAAGAGCACAGGGGGAATCGGACCCTTTTGCTATAATTTCTTCAAACAAGATAATTTTGACCGTGTAGAAAAGTTTAAAGGCATAAATTTATCTAAAGTTTGATAACCACTTGATATAATTAGATGCCCATCTAGTGTTCAAATCATTCTGTTTTATATATTTTTTTAATCAAATCAATTTTGAAATGGCCCCGGGATATTGCCTGTCAGACGCAGCTATATAACAACAGAAAGTTGTGTTAAAAAGTTTTTGGCTAAGTCATTTGACCATGAAGATAGTGGGCTGCATGGACGGACTAAATAATGAAAATATGGATGATGACAAATAAGTATATGAAGTTTCAAGCAAATTGGACCTGCAAAGATATACCAACAAGAGCGCCGGAGGTCACAATAAACGCCCACCAAACATGGTCAATGAAGCAAAAAAAAACGTAGGTCAATGTCACATTAAGGTCAAATGGTATACATGTATGTGTATGTCACTTGCTGGTCTACACCATTAGCTGATTGTTATGTGCATGAGTATTAAGTAAATCGGTTGAACATTAGAAATAGTAGAAGACAAGCATAAAGTTGCATTTTCTGAGTCACAAATGGGGCATAACTCCATATGATTTTAGGTGGAGTGAAAATGTTTGTGTTACTAACTGCGGCACTTTATGGTAATCAGGTATACAAAGTACGAATTAGATCAGTGGAAAATGTAGAAGTAGCTCGCTGTAAATGTCAAAAATAGGAATTTTGGATCTTAAAAAAGGGAATAATTACGTAAGGGTTTGGGATGCAGTGAACATTGTTGTGCTTCACACTGTGGTGCTCGGTGGTGGTCAGGTATGCGAGGTATGAATTGATATCAGTGGAAACAAATTTTGCTGTACAAGTCCAAAAAAAGAGTTGAAAAGGGGAATAATTTCATAAGGATTTGCGGTGGAGTGAACATTTTTGTGTCCATTGATTGATTTCGTATTCATTGTGGTCAGGTATGCAAAGTATGAATTGGGTCGGTGAACAATTTTAGGACTATTTCATATAAGTCAAAAAAGGGGATTTCAGAGTTGAAAAAGGGGGATAATTCCATAAGGACTTGAGGTATAGTGATTTTTTTGAACATTACATACTTCAGCATTTGCAGGTGGTAAGGTATTTAAAGTACGAATTGGATCGGTGGAAAATGTAGGACTAGTTCGCTGTACGAGCCAAAAAATGGGAATTTCAGATTCTAAAAATGGGGAAACTTCCATAATGATTTAAGTTGGAGTAAAAAAAATGTGTTACACACTGCGCAACTTTAAATTTATAGTTAGTAGTCATGTAAGGTAAGTATGAACCTCATCAGTGGAAAACTGTATGATTAGTTCGCGGTAAGAGCCAAAAATAGGAATTTTGTAGTAAAAAAGGGGGGATAATTCTGTAAGGGTTCGAGGGGTGAGATAATGTTTGCGTTATGCACAGCAGGACTTTATAGTAGTCATGTATGGTAAGTATGAACTTGATCAGTGGAAAACTGTAGTACTAGTCCCGTACGAGCCAAAAATGATAATTTTAGAGCCAAAAATCCCAAAATCAGAACAGGATATTTACAGAAAAAAAGTATATTCAGCCCTCTGAAATTAGGATAACCTGACAGGTCCTTACAACACCAGAGTAACTTAGCCCCACTCCCCAAACGTAATAGTATTAGTACTAATCTTATTACTTTTATAATGGGTATAACCGGATTCAACTCTCACGTACTAGAAAGCCAAATATATACCTGAGAGTCAAACCAGGGATATTGGGATTCCAGTAAGAATGAATCCCCCTGTTAAATGTACCCTTCGCATGCTGCCAACCAACCGCCCAAACAAGTTTCAAGTCAATCGGACATAGAGTTGCAGAAATAATCAGTAGTCCAAAAACCGGACACACGTACGTACGCCAAAGTGCCGACTATATCGCGCTTTCCGCAAGCGGGCGCGACAAAAATGGACGAATATATATCCCTATATTACAACCTGGGATGTGGGAGTCTAGTTTAACGTCCCAGCAACAGCGTACGTCATTTAGGTTTAACCACGCTAAATCATCTGGGGCCCGTTTCACTAAACTTTGTACAACTAAAATGTTCGTAAGCGCAAATTTACGATCGTCTGGAAATTTCAATTGATGGATTTAAATTTATTAAGCATAGGCTGCATATGCAACCTATACTCAATAAATGTAAATCCAATAATTGTTACAAGAAAACATTGTTAATGTGATATTTACAGACTATCATAAGTTTGTACTTTAATACGAACATTTTAGTCTTACAAAGTTTAGTGAAATGGCCCCAAGATATTCATGCGCGGTAGTCAAAAGCAGTATGTTAAAAAGAATAAGCCCGATTTATTATGCCATAGACACTCTTTGCTTGCGGAAACCAGTCAATTGATGCACTAATCTACTTCACAGGCATATTAATGTATCATTTACATCAGTTTCAAGCATATGCTTTGGGATTATTTTGTAAGTCGGAGTATGTTTGTCATGTGAGGCGGTTTCAATTCAACCCGCTGAGTTTTTGCGCCAGCACCAGTGTGGTCAAAGGAGATTGAATTTATCTTTCTTAACAATAATTAAACCTACATTTTAATTAGTGAATATCCAGAACAGAATGGGTGCAGGTTATGAGAAAATAGGTCCCACAACATCCATACGAAAAATGAAAGTAGCAGAGAATAGCAAAATGTGTGGTCATTGGTTAGTTTATATAGGAAAATTTCTTTGGTGGTGGTGGACCTTTAAGGACGCGACAGGACCTCGGTTTCAAGTCTTATCCAAAAGACAAGTAAGTGGGATGGAAATACTATGAAAGTATCGTTTGATGTCTAAGACGAGGTTTGAACCGACAACCTCCGGATTGGAGGTCAGGTATTCTAACCCCTAGGCTAGTTAGTATACTTATGGGTGGAAATTGGCTCAAAAAGTCTAAGTCCTAAAGGGGGAGATAACACCATAAGGAATCTACATACCAAGTTTCAAGCTTTCAGCTTTTACGGTTTAAAAGCTTTATGAGTTACAATGTTGCTGCTGTTATGTTTTAATTTCCATATTTATCAACAAAAACATAGTTTGGCTGCACTTTAGAATCATTTCCGTTCTAAAAGGGTGTCTTTGGCCAATATATGTTTTTAAATATGAAACAACAGAAGACGACAATGTTTGTTTCCCACATTCTAAAGGTTAAATGAACAAGTATTATGAAAAAGTGAAAGTGAAAGGGTTTCACATCCCAGCAACAGCTAGGGTCATATAGAGATCACAGTTTAAAGTCTCATCCGACAGACCAGTGGAATGGAAATACTATTAAAGTATATTTTGAAGCCACAATCTCTGGATTGGAAGTCAGGTGTTCTAATCCCTAGACCACAACCAGAATATTCAATAAGGACAAAATATAAAACAACAGCAGACAACAATTTAATTAATTTCCCGCATTCTATGGGTTAAATGAACAATTATAACGAAATACAAGTTGTAACGTACGTTGGTTGAGGCGTTCCTTTAGCTGCACAATCATATGTATCGCTAGCACCAGTTCGCAGGGTCACTACCGGGTTCGGCCATTTCTTACCAGATGGACTGATGAATTCTGGTGCCGTTGATCCTGAAACAATATGAATTGGAGTGTTTAACCCTTTCACCCCTAAGTAACTGGAATGGATGCTCCCATGATATTTTTCAGACTATCCTATTTATCGGTAAGAGTAATGTTTTTTTTAGAAATAAGAAATATCTGCAAAAGGTGCAGATCCTGATGAGATGATAATTAAGATACACCAACTTGATCTAGCAATTTTTGTACATACTAGAGAAAGTGAGCAGGGGCTCACGTATACCCCCGCCTGGACCGACAAATAAAAACTTTAATGCAAATATTTAAAAAAAAAATCTACGTAATTGGCAGCACATGAGAACTACGTTGACTTTGGACACGAGTGTGGTATGGAATGAAAATATGGATAATGATAAGGAAATATATGAAGTTTGAGGTCAACGCGGACAGACAAACAGACTGACTGACGGACAGACGGAATTACAAAAACTATATACCGGCCACCCTCGACATACTTTGTATCAAGGATCTCATCAGGGAAACAGACATTATAAGATATTTACCCGAGAGTTAAGGTTTCGAACACCCTAGTATGTGACCTCGACCCTAGGTTCCGTGGAGGCGGGACGATCGTGGATTTTTCACAGGGCGGTAGAGGACCATTAAAGCAATGTGTGTATGAAATATCAAGCAGATGAGTGCAAGGAAAATTATATAAGACATTTACCCCGAGTGTTAGGTTTCGAATGCACCAAGTATGTGACCTTGACCCTGGGCTTAGCGGGTCTTGGACTAATGCATCAGGTGATATTAAATAGTTGACGTAATTGTTGATGGCCACGAAGTTGCCGTCACCGGAATTGTGACTGCTACGTCTCTCCAATAACAACCAAACACACTTTGCAAGTACATTTATACATACGTTTTGCTACTGTCACAGCCACGATGGACAAAATGATCCAGAGGCACTTCATACTTAAATGCCGTCGTCCTGCAAAGAGAAAGAATGAACTATTTGAATGCTAGCGGTGAAAATAACAGCTAAGAAATTGGGAGCAGTTTTCTATTTTCTCTCTGTAAATACATGTAGATGTATGTCTTGGAATTTTATTAGAATTGAGTCCTCTGGACTCAATTCTAATGAAATTCCAAGACATATTCATGACATTTACTTTAAAAAGAAAGAAAATATGATGCATTGGCCGATTTGTTTTAACTATTTATAGCTAACAAATTTCCCAGTATGCAATGAGTTAACCCTTACTACGCTGAATTAAATTTTGACGTCTGCTGGAAATGTTTTATTTTCAATATTTTTTGATAAAACCTGTTTTGACAGCGCATGAGACGATTCTCATGTGCTGCCAAAACATGTTTTTTGTTAAGAATTAAGACAAAAATGAAAAACAGCAGACGACAATTTTCGTCTCGCGCGTAGCGAGTGTTAATGTAGAAGTAAATATAACAGGTTGTTCAGCATTGACGCACACTTCCAGCCAGCTATATCAGACTCGTGCATATAACAATTCAATATCAGCAATTTATCAATATTATAAGTGCATCATAGGCATATGTATTATAATGTATAATTAACCCTTACACCGCTATCTTCATTTTTTGTTGTCTGCTGTTTATTTTCTATTTTCCATTTTTATCATCAAAAACGTGCTTTGACAGCACTTTAGAATAATTTACAACATGCTTTGACAGCACTTCAGATCATTTTCATTGGAAATGATTCTGAAGTGCTGTCAAACCATGTTTTTATTGAGAAATATGGCAAGGTATAAAAGCAACAGCAGACGACAATTGTTGTGTGTTGCGGTCCAAGGGTTAATTGTGTTATCAGGTTGCAAGTTAAAAATGAAATATTCTATTCTATTAGAACACGGAACAAATAAATTGAATTACCAATTATTATTGGCAGATAGTTTCAAATCACCGGCTTTTTCATCACATATATTACATATGTGTGTTATTTAAATTGACTCCATGTAGACACGTGTATGTGAAGTGTTGCGAATATTTACAACAGGTCAGGGGCGTAGCTAGCCAATTTGAATCTGCAGGCCCGGTTGACGACTTCGAGCACCGTTGGTGCGAGTATGCTAGGGGGGTCTGGAGGCAGTGCCTTAATTCAGCTGTGCGCCTGCAGGTACCTCTCTGCTATACATGTAGATCCCACGCGGACTGATATCACTTAGTCACAATTATTCCTTTACGACACAATGGCTCACATTAATCTTAATTTTCTAAAAATTGCTACTAAATTATTTTAAACACACCAAGTTGATGTGTATGTGTATTTTAGCCTATTACCATAAATATTTAAGAAATGCTAACAAGGAATTGTTCAAGTGGACAATGTTTGGTGTTATCAACAGAACACAACTGTTGATAAGTTTTCTTATGATCAACAAGACGATAAAATCACAAACATAACTGAAACATCAAACAACTTCCTTCTAAATGTCCAGTAAGGCTACAAAAAATTAATGTTTAGATTCTCATCCCCGCCCGCCCCTAATAAAACGGTCCGCCCAAGGGTTTTTTTTAAATTAAAAAACATTTGGTAAAATTTACGAGAATGATGCGTATTATACCGCTCCCACAGCTTTTTATCTCAATGCTTTACGTAGCGCAATACAGCAACCCCAGAACCCGCCCCCTCCAGATAATTAGCAATACTTCAATATGAACATGTTATTACAAAACACTATTGCACGCAACTGCGCCTTGTCGTTCAACACCTCGTTTTAGTATTGCCTGAAAATAAAAAATAAAAGTGTCCCACCCGCCCCATTTTTCACCAAAATTTGGATGAGAATCTAAACATTAATTTTGTGTAGCTTAATTTTTCAACACAATTATCATGCATATTAATTCACAAAATTTACAAAGCAGCAAGTACACGCGGCAAACATGTGGCAGAAGGACAAATACACATAAAATGTTTCTGATGATTATTTACAAATTGGCTGCGAATGGAGAAATGGGGCTTATATGGTTGTTGTGATCAGTGTCTTTCCAGTTATCGTTATCAGGCTAAGGGAGTGTGCTATTTGACCAGGAGCTACACTGGTCACAAATCAAATAAGCCCCATTTATCCAGTCACAGCCACTTGTGTAAGTAATGATCAAACAAACAATACATGTGTATTTGTCCGTCAGCCACATGTTTGCCGTGTGTACTTACTACTCTCTAAAGTTCAATCAACACAAATGTTCAGTTATATTTAGTGCATAAGCACAGCATCATAGCATACATTGAAGCTGTATTGATCACCTAACTTGTTTTCTGTTCTCTTTAGCCGTCTCATTTGCATAACTATTATACAAGAGTAGCAGGGCTCCAGATAAGGAATTAGTAATTAAGTGTTGTTACTCCATCATTTCTGAAGCAATTGGGTACTTCAAAATTTTAATTGGGTTAAATAAAATCACACTACTGTTTACACAGTACATCAGTAGACCGCAATTATTTAATGGTTTGCTTCGAAATGAAAACATGTCTTGGCTTTCAATAGATTTGTCTCCTTGGAGACAATTCTAATGAAATACCAATTTGTGTTTTCATGGAAAATAAGACAAATATGCTATATTTGTGGTATGTTTATTGTTTCCTGTAGCATGATAAAGATACCACAAATTTTTCATTGCTTTTTGATACTCACTTTTTCTGATTTCAATTTGGTTTTTGGCAATTTTAATTGGGTATTTAAGCAAATACGCACCTTATCTGGAGCCTGGAGTAGTATTTTAAAATGCTGAGAACATCCATTCTATGCAATAAATGTAAATTATGTAGAAGTTATTGTCCACATATTGGATTTTTAAGGAATTAAATGCGAGGGAGCGCTAGTGACAGCAGCATTTAGTTCCTGAAAAATCCAATATGTGAACAATAACTGACTTATATCTGGTAATATGTAACAAATTGGGGCTAAACGTTGCAATATGTGAAATAAGTGGAAGTGATGTCCAGTGATTGGCTGAGAAAGTAGGGTGAACTATAAGTTCCTATATTGCTGCAACTATGAGCGGATATCACTGACAAGAATTCTGCCACGGAAGCGGTATCGCGCCTGCCGAGGCATTTGACCGTGAACATTACAAGTAAATAAATGATCTTAACCTTGAGAATTTGGATGTGGGGGTGTGCGTAATGAAGCATCATCCCTAGACAAACATTGATGTGAAATATTATCAAAGTCTGGCAAGGGGTTAAAGAGATATTGTGAAAAAACAATAATGTTAACGCATTTCAGTTACAAAACAGGTGAACATTAAAAGTAAATAAATGACCTTGACCTTGAGAATTTGGATGTGGGGGTGTGCGTAATAAAGCACCATCCCTAGACAAACATTGATGTGAAATATTAAGAAAGTCTGGCAAGAGGTTAAAGAGATATTGTGAAAAAACAATAACTTTAACGCATTTGCTTTACAAAAAAGCGGACGACACGGACGACACGGACGACACGGACGACACGGACGACACGGACGACGACGACGCGGACGATGATGACGCGGACGACGCGGACGGAAAAAGTGCCGACTATAGTCACTCCTCTGCTAAAGCAGGAATGACAAAAATGACGTGTACATCCCTCCCATGCTAAAAATTATCACACCTTATTTACCTGTAAAGTCAGACCACAGAAACATCACAGATTTTAAGGCTGCCACATAATATGCAAGGCAATTTGCACCTGGTGCAAAACATGAACAAGAGTTGTCAGAGGACAACGAAGCGCGCCCGGTGGCAGCAAAGGAACAGAGGGCACATTTGAAAACACAACGTGCTGGATAAGGGAAACAAAATTTATGAGCCATTTACCAGAGCGTGTTAAGGTTTCGAGCGTACAAAGTATTTGACCTTGACCCTGGGCTTAGCAGAGGTAGAGGACCCTTGGAGCAATGCGTGTGTGAACTATGAAGCAAATCCAAGACAGACGGACAGACGGATGGACGGACGGATGGACGGACGGACGGACGGACAGACAGACGGACACATTCGACGCCGAGGGTATGCCATAAGCACGGCTTCCTTCAGAAGGCGCGCTAAAAATGCCTATTCAAAAAATTCTACTGGGGCCCGTTTCACTAAACTTTGTACGGTGAAAATGTTTGTACAAACATTTTATTAATTTGCATTCCACATTAACAAAGGCAAACGAATGCTACCATTTTCCGCCTACATGTACACATCATTAAATGTGAACACATCCACTATAAAATTACCAACATTGCCTATCAGTGTAAAGGTGGCCGGATTACCAACATTGCCTGTCAGTGTAAAGGTGGCCGGATTACCAACATTGCCTATCAGTATAAAGGTGGCCGGATTACCAACATTGCCTATCAGTGTAAAGGTGGCCGGATTACCAACATTGCCTATCAGTGTAAAGGTGGCCGGATCAGCTCAGTAGGTAGAGCGTCGGATTACGGATCGGGAGACCCAGGGTTCGATTACCACCTCGACCGCTGCGATTGGTCGATTCGGCGTGTCCTTGGGCAAGACAACTTTGTGCTAGCCTAGTCCTATCGAATAGGGACTTAAATAGTCGGTCCCGACATGCAAGGTCATCGAGCCAGTGCCGTCATTAAATCAAAGCATTCACATTTACTGTCAGTGTAGATGCTATTATCATTTCCAATCTCACACTTACAAACTTCATGGTCGTACGAAGTTTAGTGAAACAGGCCCTGGGCGTCTTACTGTATACTACGCTATAAATGTGACATACAGTACGACACCAGGTGGGTGGGGTAATGTAATTATTTTAATGGGCATTTTATTTTGCTACAGGTCCGAGTCTTCCACCTGTGGCCATAAGATAAGTTTCCATGCACAATTTGTGGAAACAACATAATCACATACACACACTATTAAGTATTTGTAAATTCTCATCAGGCAGCGTTTCCTGACTTCCCCGCCCGCAGATCAATCATACGTGTCTGTGACTGGAGAAAAGGGGCTTATGGGTTATGCAACCAGTGTAGATCCAGATCAGCCTGTGCATCCACACAGTCTGATCAGGATCTGCACTGTTCGCCATTTCGAGCAATGAAACACAAGCAATATAGATCGTTATCAGGCTACAGGAATGTGCTATTTGATCAGGGGCTACATTGGTCACAAATCTCATAAGCCCCATTTCTCCAGTCACAACCACATATTACTTTTCCTTAAGAAAGCTGAATTAAAACAATTTTTGTTGGCGACCATTTTTTTTTCTTCCTATTTATAAATAAAATCTGGGTGTTGTGCACATTATCATCTCTGCACTGGCAAAACATGGTTTTCTTTTGATATGATACAATTTTGAGCAAAACAAGACTACAATATTTCAATAATTTGCTTACCCGCAGCTAAATCATATTATGTAACCATGTCACCATTAAAAACACGATAAAATGAAATTTTCGTTGGCTTCGGTTTTTGTTTTTTTCCATTTTTATAAATTAAAAAAAATGTTTACCAGCACATAAGAAACATCGCTGTGAGATGAATCTCATGTGCTGGCAAACAATGGTTTTGTTGAAATACAATTTATTCAAGCAAAAATACAGCTGACGGCAATATTTGTCTACACACAGATCAATCATATTATTTCAGGCCCAATAAAACCCAACCAGCTCAGCTTCAATTATCACCAGTTGCTAACGAAATTCAATTATTTGTCTGAATACCAGGGAAGCTGATCGTCATTTTACAAGCTACGTGATGCGTTATCTATGCCGGGGCAGATCCTGCATTTGAGGCCTAGAGAGGGTATGGATTCTCAATTGTAGAGACAGGGCTCCAGATAAGGAATTAGTAATTGAGTATTGTTACTCCATCATTTCTGAAGCAATTGGGTATTTCTAAATTTGAATTGGGTAAAATAGAATCACACTACTTTTTACACTTTGTACTGTTTACACATCAGCAGACAGCAATTATTGAATAGTTTGTCTGTAAAGATGGAAACATGATGGTCAATTTTCCTAACATACAATTGTTTTTGCGAGTATTCCATATACAAGCTTGACTATAAACCTTAACCAAGTTTGAGTACAAACCTTAACCAAGGGGAAATAACTAAGTAATTCAAGAGGAAATGTAAGCCAAGGTCAAATATAGGTCAGAGGTTATTGATGTACATCCCTATAAGAAATAGTTATCCAAGTATGGTGTCTGTATGCACAATAGTATTCCATCTACAAGCTTGACTAAAAACCTTCACCAAGGTTGACTAAAAACCTTAACCAAGGGGAATTAAGTAAGTAATTCAAGAGGAAATGTAGGTCAAGGTGAAATATAGATCAGGGGTTATTGATGTACATCCCTATGAGAAAAGGTTGTTCAAGTATGGTGTCTGTATGCACAATAGTATTCCATCTACAAGCTTGACTAAAAACCTTAACCAAGGTTGACTAAAAACCTTAACCAAGGGGAATTAAGTAAGTAATTCAAGAGGAAATGTAGGTCAAGGTGAAATATAGATCAGGGGTTATTGATGTACATCCCTATGAGAAAAGGTTGTCCAAGTATGGTGTCTGTATGCACAATAGTATTCCATCTACAAGCTTGACTAAAAACCTTCACCAAGGTTGACTAAAAAACCTTAACCAAGGGGAATTAAGTAAGTAATTCTAAGAGGAAATGTAGGTCAAGGTGAAATATAGATCAGGGTTATTGATGTACATCCCTATGAGAAAAGGTTGTTCAAGTATGGTGTCTGTATGCACAATAGTATTCCATCTACAAGCTTGACTAAAAACCTTCACCAAGGTTGACTAAAAACCTTAACCAAGGGGAATTAAGTAAGTAATTCAAGAGGAAATGTAGGTCAAGGTGAAATATAGATCAGGGGTTATTGATGTACATCCCTATGAGAAAAGGTTGTTCAAGTATGGTGTCTGTATGCACAATAGTATTCCATCTACAAGCTTGACTAAAAACCTTTACCAAGGTTGACTAAAAACCTTAACCAAGGGGAATTAAGTAAGTAATTCAAGAGGAAATGTAGGTCAAGGTGAAATATAGATCAGGGGTTATTGATGTACATCCCTATGAGAAAAGGTTGTCCAAGTATGGTGTCTGTATGCACAATAGTATTCCATCTACAAGCTTGACTAAAAACCTTCACCAAGGTTGACTAAAAACCTTAACCAAGGGGAATTAAGTAAGTAATTCAAGAGGAAATGTAGGTCAAGGTGAAATATAGATCAGGGGTTATTGATGTACATCCCTATGAGAAAAGGTTGTTCAAGTATGGTGTCTGTATGCACAATAGTATTCCATCTACAAGCTTGACTAAAAACCTTAACCAAGGTTGACTAAAAACCTTAACCAAGGGGAATTAAGTAAGTAATTCAAGAGGAAATGTAGGTCAAGGTGAAATATAGATCAGGGGTTATTGATGTACATCCCTATGAGAAAAGGTTGTTCAAGTATGGTGTCTGTATGCACAATAGTATTCCATCTACAAGCTTGACTAAAAACCTTAACCAAGGTTGACTAAAAACCTTAACCAAGGGGAATTAAGTAAGTAATTCAAGAGGAAATGTAGGTCAAGATGAAATATAGATCAGGGGTTATTGATGTACATCCCTATGAGAAAAGGTTGTCCAAGTATGGTGTCTGTATGCACAATAGTATTCCATCTACAAGCTTGACTAAAAACCTTAACCAAGGTTGATTAAAAACCTTAACCAAGGGGAATTAACTAAGTACTTCAAGGTTAAATGTAGGTCAATGTGAAATATAGGTCAGGAGTTGTTGATGTACATCACTAGGAGATGAAGTTGTCCAAGTATGTTGGGTGTAGGGCCAGGAGTATTCCATATACAAGCTTGACTAAAAACCTTAACCAAGGCGTGACAGTGACGCCGATGCCAACGCCGGGGCGACTACATAAGCTCGAATAGTCGAGCTAAAAACTTTAACGCAGATTTCGGAACGCAAACTTCTAAGTCATTTGACCTTGACCTTGGGCACAGGGGCCGCATGAGTGGGATACAGCATGAATATATGGATCATGACTAATAAGCATATGAAGTTTACAAGTCAATGTGACTTAGGACTGCAGAGATAAAAGGAAGGTATTTAAAAACTTTAACGCAGATTTCGGAACGCAAACTTCTAAGTCATTTGACCTTGACCTTGGGCACAGGGGCCGCATGAGTGGGATACAGCATGAATATATGGATCATGACTAATAAGCATATGAAGTTTCAAGTCAATGTGACTTAGGACTGCAGAGATATAAGGTATTTAAAAACTTTAACGCAGATTTCGGACGGACGGACGGACGGACGGACGGACGGACGGACGCATGCACGCACGTCATTATGATCACTAGGTCTCGCTTTCCGCAAATGGGCTCGACAAAAATGATATATATAAACTAGAAATGGACGCTTGTCAACAAGCGCATGTGTATCCCCCTCCCCAGATACACAAGTAGTTTGAAAAAAGGGTGTTCGAGTTGTGCTCCGGAGACAAAATCAGTGACGGAAAAAACAAAGGGAGATAGCTAAAAAATTAGTGACGCAAGAGTTGTCATTCTTGCGTGACACACCTTTAGGGTTGTGGTCTATGCATGTGTGAAGTTTCATGAAAATATTCCAAAGGGTGTTCGAGTTATGCTCCGGACACGAAATCAGTGCACGAAACAACAAAGGGAGATAACTAAGAAATTAACGGCGCAAGAGTTGTCATTTTTACGTGCGACACACCTTTGGGTCGTCTTCTATGCATGTGTGAAGTTTAATAAACTAGAAAATGTGTTCATCGAACACGGATGTCCCACATATCGCTTTGATAATAAATGAGGCCAAATTCCAAGTCAAAATTTTCTTTTACCTGAGCGTTAAAGTTTTTGAAGCACTAAGTATGTGACCTTGACCCTGGGCTTGGCGGGGGCAGGACGAACGTGGATTTGGCACAGGGCGGTAGAGGACCACTAGAGCAATGCGTATATGAAATATGAAGCTGATTCCGCGTGAAAGAATAAAACAGAAAATTTGTAATAAGTTATTTATAACCCCGAGCGTTAAAGTTTTTGAAGCACCAAGTACGTAACCTTGACCCTGGGCTTGGCGGGGGCAGGACGAACGTGGATTTGGCACAGGGCGATAGAGGATCATTAGAGCAATGTGTAAATGAAATATGAAGCTGATCAGTGAAAGAAAACAGAAATTATAAGATATTAACCCGAGCGTTAAAGGTTTTCAAGCACCAAGTATGTGACCTTGACCCTGGGCTTGGCGGGGGCAGGACGAACGTGGATTTGGCACAGGGCGGTAGAGAACCATCAGAGCAATGTGTATATGAAATATGAAGCAGATCGGTCGAAGGATGAAGAAATTATGAGACATTTACCCGAGTGTTAAAGTTTTGTGACGGACGGACGGACGGACGTTCTTACAGTACTATACTTATGTGGCTTATCACATAAAAGGATTTTTTAGGTGGCTAATTGTAACCAACCCTATCCTTTACTAAGTCCATAACCCTGTGGGGCTAGCCACATAAGTACCCTAATGTGTGCCCATGAATACTTGTTGGATTTTTACTGTATAAAAATACCCAACAAGAGTACCCAACACTATCCTAACCCTACCCAATAAGATCCCCGTACGCTTACAACAAGTACCCATTCGTGTGTGCGGACGGACGGACGGACGGACGGACGGACGGACGGACGGACGGACGGACGGACGGACGGACGGACGGACGGACGGACGGACGGACGGACGGACGGACGGACGGACGGACGGACGGACGGACAAGGGTGACACTAAATGCCCCCTCCACTATCATGGTGGGGCATAAAAATATTCCAAAGGGTGTTCGAGTTATGCTCTGGATACAAAATCAGAACACGAAACAACAAAGGGAGATAAGTAAACAAGAATTCCACGGAATCAGATGCCTCGCCTTGTCCCGCCTTGACCTCGAGCCTGGGCCCGAAAGCAATTTTCACTGGCCCGAACATATTATACAATTATTGACTAGTGAGCCATAGAATATCAGATTATATTCTCTGGCTCACTAGTCAATAATTGTTTTATTATATGATAATAGTCTGTATATAGCACTTACGACCTTATGCTACTAGACAAAAATTGAAAAAGAATTTGAATAAAAAAAAAAAAAAAAAAATGGAAACAAAAAGTTTAAAAATTAAAAATAATAATGCTTGCTATTGGAGCCCAGAATTTTTTTTTAATAGTCCTATATTTATCTACATATATCTGCACAGGTCCACATAATGCCACAATATTTTCAACACAGTTTACGGAAATGTAATATACAAAAAAAAAATGTAATATACAAAAAAAAAATTAATAATAATGTTCGCTACTGGAGCCCAGAATTTTTGTTAATAGTCCTATATTTATCTACATATATCTGCACAGGTCTACATACTCCCACAATATTGTCAACACAGTTTACGGAAATGTAATAATGTACCTGTATAAATTACCTGTAATAAGTTAATGGTCAGTTAAAAAATTGAAAAAGAATGTAAAAAATTTAAAACAAATAAAAGAATAATGCTCCCTACTGGAGCCCAGAATGTTTTTTAATAGTCCTATATTTATCTACATATCATATATACACAGGTCCACATATTGCCACAATATTTTCAACACAGTTTACGGAAATGTAATAATATAATCATTTACCTGTATAAATTACCTGTAAGTGGTCAGTGGTCAGTTGCACATGTTAGCACATGCACAGGTGAATAGTCTGTATATAGCACTTACGACCTTATGCTACTAGACAAAAATTGAAAAATAATTTGAAAAAAGAAAATGGAAAAAAAAAGTTTAAAAATAATAATGCTTGCTACTGGAGCCCAGAATTTTTTTTTAATAGTCCTATATTTATCTACATATATCTGCACAGGTCCACATAATGCCACAATATTTTCAACACAGTTTACGGAAATGTAATATCCAATGTAGTAATTTACCTGTATAAATTACCTGTGGTCAAGAGTGGTCAAGACTGGACATTTGCAAATGCTAGCACATGGACAGGTGAATGGTTCTCCCAGTCTCTATTGTTCTCTCTACAGGTAAGGTGTACAGAGCACACGAGAAAAGGTGTACAGAGCAGACGAGAAAACGGGTCTTCATGCATTATTGTCCAGTTTGTAGAGTGCGCAAAACAAAAAAGGGAGATAACTAAAAAATTAGCTACGCAAGAGTTGTCATTCGTGTGCGCGACACACCTCCGGGTCGTGGTATATGCATGTGTGAAGTTTCATTAAAATATTCCAAAGGGTGGTCGAGTTATGCTCCGGACAGGAAATCAGTGCGCGAAAACACCGTGCGCGAAAGTGCCGTAATTCGCTCACCTGACTCCATGAACACCAGAGGAGAATGTGACATTGAGTTCATGTGTTTTAAAAAAATTGTGCTATTTTTAGATGGCGGTCATCTTGGATTAAGCGATGACTCTCATTTTACAAAATCTGAAAATGCTTCACCCAGCATCGGCCATGTGGTTCCTGAGAAAAAGACGTTAAAAATCTTGAATAAATGGATTTTTAGACAGCGGCCATCTTGGATTAGCGATGACCTCCATTTTAACAAATCTGAAAAGGCTTCACCCATGGACCATAACTTTTAAGTTTGGCTACCATGGGCCAAGCGGTTCATGTGAAGAAGAATTTTGAAATCTCTAATAAAAGAACGACCTTTTGACATTTCGGCGGCCATCTTGGATGACATAACAATCCGATTTGGACAAAAAATGTACCAGAGTGATTGCCTCATTGATACCTTCGATTTGATATATAACATGACCATATTCGGTCAAAAATAAAATTTGACCACACGGGCCACGCCCATTTTTGACCCCGGGGTCACCATTTTAACAACTTTGAAAGAGCATTGTACATCGATCATTCCTACCAAGTTTCGTCGAAATCCGGCTAGCGGTTCATGAGAAGAAGATTTTTTAAGAATTTATGCTATTTTTAGACGGCGGCCATCTTGGATTACCGATGACCTCCATTTTAACAAATCTGAAAAGGCTTCACACATGGACCATAACTTTTAAGTTTGGCTACCATGGGCCAAGCGTTTCATGTGAAGAAGAATTTTGAAATTTCTAATAAAAGAACGACCTTTTGACCTTTCGGCGGCCATCTTGGATGACATAACAATCCGATTTCGACAAAAAATGCACCAGAGTGATCGCCTCATTGATACCTTCAATTTAATATATGACATGACCATATTCAGTCAAAAATAAAATTTGACCCCAATTTAACCCCACGGGCCACGCCCATTTTTGGCTCCGGGGTCACCATTTTAAGAACTTTCAAAGAGCAATGTACATCAATCATTCCTACCAAGTTTCGTCGAAATCCGGCAAGCGGTTCATGAGAAGAAGATTTTTTAAGAATTTATGCTATTTTTAGACGGCGGCCATCTTGGATTAGCGATGACCTCCATTTTAACAAATCTGAAAAGGCTTCACCCATGGACCATAACTTTTAAGTTTTGCTACCATGGGCCAAGCGGTTCATGTGAAGAAGAATTTTGAAATCTCTAATAAAAGAACGACCTTTTGACCTTTCGGCGGCCATCTTGGATGACATAACAATCCGATTTCGACAAAAAATGCACCAGAGTGATCACCTCATTGATACCTTCAATTTGATATATGAAATGATCATATTCAGTCAAAAATAAAATTTGACCCCAATTTGACCACACGGGCCACGCCCATTTTTAACCCCAGGGTCACCATTTTAACAACTTTGAAAGAGCAATGTACATCGATCATTTCTACTAAGTTTTGTCGAAATTCGGTTGGCGGTTCTTGAGAAGAAGATTTTTTAAGAATTTGTGTTATTTTTAGACGGCGGCCATCTTGGATTACGTAATGACGTCATTTTAACAATTTTGTAATCCCCCTACCTAAGGACCATGACCATGAAGTTTGGTGACCATAGGCCCAATGGTTACCGAGGAGAAGACGTTTAAAAATGTTCACGGACGACGACGACGGACGACGGACGACGGACACATTGCGGTAACAATAGCTCACATGAGCTTCGCTCAGGTGAGCTAAAAAGGGAGATAACTAAAAAATTAGCTATGCAAGAGTTGTCATTCTTGTGCACGACACACCTTCGGTTCGTGGTCTAATTGAATGTGCGAAGTTTCATAAAAATATTCCAAAGGGTGGTCGAGTTATGGTCAATCAGTGCCAGAAACAAAAAAGGGAGATAACTAAAAAATTAGCTATGCAAGAGTTGTCATTCTTGTGCGCGACACACCTTCGGGTCGTGGTCTATGCATGTGTCAAGTTTCATGAAAATATTCCAAAGGGTGGTGGAGTTATGCTCCGGACACGAAATCAGTGCGAGAAACACAAAAGGGAGATAACTAAAAAATTAGCTATGCAAGAGTTGTCATTCTTGTGCGCGACACACCTTCGGGTCGTGGTCTATGCATGTGTGAAGTTTCATGAAAATATTCCAAAGGGTGTTCGAGTTATGCTCTGGACAAGAAGTGTCTGCGGCGGACGCGGACGCGCTGTCAAATCCATAGTATCCCCCAACGGAGTCCGGGGGATACAATTATCCACGCATGCGCTTATATGTGTACATTTATATACCTTATATTGCTTTGGTCTTATTTCTGTCCGTTCCGACACCCTGTGGATGTGGAAATATTCACGTATCCGCTCAACTCAGTTCGTCGGAATCTTTTATACCAATATCCTCTCAATTTAATGCAAAGGCCTTCCCGTCCTCAGTTCCCTGTTTTTGGTCATTCAGTCTCTAGTGTTCCTCCACCTGGAATGACAAATACCTCGATTGACTGATTGATTGATCATTGTTGGACCCAATATGATTTTAATAAATGTTACCGCCATTGTAGACCAGTATATCTTTTAACTGCACACTTAAAATCAAGCAGGTTGATTGGCTGAGCCTGAGCTCAGCCAATCAAACAGCTTGCTTTTAAGTTTAACTTCCTAATTATAAGTAAATGCTCATCAGAACTAAACTGCACTTCATTTCAGGCATGTTGTATATATATAGTCCGGTTTCCAAGGCGACCGTGTACTTTGTCGACAACGAGATCAATGACGAGCCTCTACCTTTACCTGTCTGTATGCGACGTACATACTTCATTGTCACCGCAATAATTAATAGTTGCACAACTGCACTGTGCATCTGCCGTGAATCAATAGCAGGGATCAGTTTACAGGGCGAAATGGGCGAAGTGGGCGAAATTCTCTCCCTAAATTGTCCGACTTCTCCCTATTTTTAGTTGAGGGAGAAGTTTTTTGCTATATAAAACAGAAATTTTGGAAAAAATAGTCTATTTTCTCTATTTGTTTGTGAAAACTTCTACCTATTTTGAAAGGCTAGCTTGAACCCTGCAATAGACGCCATTATCGTGACATTCAATGCTGAAAGGCGAAGCCGGATATAGATTTACACAAAGTATTGCACTGCGAGTGAAAGACAAACTCCCGGCACCCCTCGGTTAGTATTGATACTGACAATTGCTGCACAAACAACAACTCCACACCGCGTTTATAGATTGCATTAAACTCTGTTTGCGAAGGACATTATATATAGAACGTAAACAAAGAAATGTGGACTTGGGACATTTTCCAGAAGTGTCAGAACACATCGGGTACTGCGAACAATGCCTTCAAGATGTAATGTAATAACCCTAAGTATTTGGAAACAATGTATTCTGGGAAACACACATTATTATCTGGGTTTTCACAGCAAGGTGTGTCCAAATATCTATGGTTGTACTTGTTTATCACAATAACAATGTATTTGGATACAATTTATTTTGGGAAACCCCTTTTTAAAAAGAAATGGTGTCTGAATACTTAGGGTTATTATGGTATTTCTTATTTGCAATTTGTTTTCAAGCTCATTTTTATCAACCACCGTGTGTTAACCCTTTCAACACCACAGGCCTGTATAGTGGTATTGGCAAACAGTGTAGATCCAGATGGTCACAAGCCGTCTCATCAGGATCTGCACTTTTTGCAAGTAATTTTTATATTGTTTTAGAACAAAAACACCCCCTTTTCATAAATGGACTAGTCTGAAGATCATTTTGTGACGATTAGATTGGTTGCAAAGTTCACATATCACACTCCATTCCAGTTACCCAGGGGTGAAAGGGTTAAAGTCGTGCTGGTACTAGACTTTTCTGCTAAACTGCTATACTATACCTTGCTGTAACTGATATCAATCACCATATGTACAGACTGATTGATATAGGTTGTATTGCTAAAAATGTTGTGTCTTTGCCAAAATAAAATTCACATTTGAGCATTATCTTTGATGAATAACGAAATGTTACCTGATAAATAGAATACCAGGCTAGTGTCTTGATATGAAGCTCATCAGCCTTCGCTTAGAAACATTAGAAATTTGATCATACAATGTACTGTTGACTAAGATATTCTCCATACTCTAGCTCCTATGATATTTTATGGGTAAACTATTGCGAATAAATGTAGTATTCCTTATCACTGAAACAGCAACCCGAGGAATGTTGACTCTACAGCTGCCAAGATACAAATGGTTATGCGCTTGTGTTAATATTTGACATGGTTATTTTTCGCAACATTTTTTTGCTTCATACTACATCTGGGCGCAGTTGCTGAAAACCTGTTAGCTTAACAGACTGTTAAATCCTTAAGGATTTAACAGTCTGGGCCCGGTTGCTCAAAGCTTCAGTTAGCTTAACGGACTGTTAAATCCTTAACTGAATGGTTAAAATCTCTGTTTAACAGAGATTTTAACCATTCAGTTAAGGATTTAACAGTCCGTTAAGGATTTAACAGTCCGTTAAGCTAACTGGTGTTTTGAACAACCGGGCCCTGTTAAACAAGGTTTTGAGCAACCAGGCCCTGTTTAGGCCGACCTTAAAAATATGTTTGTTTCCCCTCCCGCTACCCGGGCCAATGAGGTGTGGGTAGGTAGGTAGGTAGGCAGGTAAAATATTATATATTTTTTTTAATATATGAAATTTTGTCGACATATATTTAGCAACATATCTCGGCCTAGAAACGCCAAATAATGCCATAATATATTACTATTAAAGGTACACGTTCCTTATACAAAGGAATAAATATGCAGACACAATGTAAAATGACTGTTTTATTGACTAGAGATACAAGTCTGCATAGCCGAGCTCCGCGAGCGCAATGCTCATTGTAAAATGGGGTGTCTGGGGGTCCTCCCCCAGGAAATGTTTAAATGCCAGATCGCCGCAGATGCGATTTCCTGACACCTAGGCCACGAAATGTCATCCAACAATTCGAGTATTGTAGATTTTCTTTTATTTTTATTTTTTTGCCGAGAGTAGGGGGTGCCCACCCCCCCCCCTATTTTTTTGCCGAGAGTAGGGGGTGCCCACCCCCCCCCCCCACCCCCACCCCCTGGATCAGCGCCTGAACATGTGCGATATTTCATGAAAACTGTTTACAAGAAAAGTGTCGCCGAATCTTCTTGCATCGCCATGTTTTTCTTGTTTTTACATACTACGGCAGGGCTTGAAACTAAGCAAAAATATGTACTAGCCAGCCGGGCTAGTAAGATTTGAAATTTTAACCAGCCCCATACTAAGTTTTCTACCATCCCTTACGTCGCATTGTCTTCAATCTGTAAAAAAAAGTTAGCTGGATTCATTGTCAATCTGGTAAAATGTTTTACTTCAATGATGTACCATAAATAACAATTCAGTTGTGCATATAATACCTATATAATTGTAATATCAATTACGTCTCTGGACCAATTTACATTGCTCGCTGTAGATGAACAGAACTCCTAGCGTATAGTTGTTCATGTCTCTCCATGGAAGAAAACATATGATCTCTGGCTTGTACAAAAGCCAACAATAATCCAGTGGTGTTGCTGTTGTTACATCAAATGCGTCTGGAAGATTGGGCCCTGGGTTTTCGGTGAAGTCTTCTATTGCATATATAAATAACAATTATGTCATAATTTTTATTTTAATCTCGACAGTAAGCACTAGTTTATTTGTATTCACATTATGAGGTTCTGTGTCATATGAATGATTGTGTACAAGTTATACATTTCTTTCCAGCAAATGGAATTAATAGTATTAAAGGTGCATGCCCACTCATAAGGCACAAGATGTTCTTAATATAGGAACTAGAAAAAGTCGATGGCGCGCCATCGCAATATACCCACTTTCCCCAAATGCTAAGTCCGAAAGGGGGAAGTAATCCATGATGGAGGGTCGGATAAAAAATCCGAATTCACTTTGCGCATGTGCACATGATAACGAAGCTACATAGCAAATATGAGGCGCGTAGGTATGAAGGTGAAAAAGTTTTTCGAGTTACAAGGAAAAAGGAAAAAATGGGGAAATTCTGAGGTCGATCGGAAAGGGGGTTGGAGGTAATCGATGATGGAGGGTCGGATCAAAAATGGGAATTCTTTGACTTTTAAAGCGCCATCTGCACATAACGAAGATAAGAACATACTAAATATCAGGCGCGTAGGTATGAAGGTGAAAAAAATAAAAGTTTTTCGAGTTTACGAGGAAAAAATGGGAAATTCTGAGTCCGAAAGGGAGATAATCCATGATGGAGGGTCGGATCAAAAATCCAAATTCACTTTTGCGCATCTGCATCATGAACGAAGCTACATACCAAATATCAGGCGCGTAGGTATGAAGGTGAAAAAGTTTTTCGAGTTACGAGGAGAAAATGGGAAATTCTGAGTCCGAAAGGGGGAGATAATCCATGATGGAGGGTCGGATCAAAAATCCAAATTCACTTTGCGCATCTGCACATGATAACGAAGCTACATACCAAATATCAGGCGCGTAGGTATGAAGGTGAAAAAGTTTTTCGAGTTACAAGAAACGTGACGGACGTACGTACGGACGTACGGACGTACGGACGTACGGACGGACGGACGGACACCCGTGACGAAAACAATATACCCGTTTTTTTTTACAAAAAAAGTGGGTATAAGGACACCCGTGACGAAAACAATATACCCGTTTTTTTTTACAAAAAAAGTGGGTATAATAAATGAGATAATATCATACACTGGCACATTTATACTGGCACTGGCGCGTAGGTATGAAGGTGAAAAAGTGTTTCGAGTTACGAGGGAAAAATGGGAAATTCTGAGTCCGAAAGGGGGAGATAATCCATGATGGAGGGTCGGATCAAAAATCCAAATTCACTTTGCGCATCTGCACATGATAACGAAGCTACATACCAAATATCAGGCGCGTAGGTATGAAGGTGAAAAAGTTTTTCGAGTTACGAGGAGAAAATGGGAAAATTTCGAGTCCAGAAAGGGGGATATAATCCATGATGAGGGTCGGATCAAAAATCCAAATTCACTTTGCGCATCTGCACATGATAACGAAGCTACATACCAAATATCAGGCGCGTAGGTATGAAGGTGAAAAAGTTTTTCGAGTTACAAGAAACGTGACGGACGTACGGACGGACGTACGGACGTACGGACGTACGGACGTACGGACGGACACCCGTGACGAAAACAATATACCCGTTTTTTTTTACAAAAAAAGTGGGTATAATAAATGATAATATCATACACTGGCACATTTATACTGGCACTGGCGCGTAGGTATGAAGGTGAAAAAGTGTTTCGAGTTACGAGGGAAAAATGGGAAATTCTGAGTCCGAAAGGGGGAGATAATCCATGATGGAGGTCGGATCAAAAATCCAAATTCACTTTGCGCATCTGCACATGATAACGAAGCTACATACCAAATATCAGGCGCGTAGGTATGAAGGTGAAAAAGTTTTTCGAGTTACGAGGAGAAAATGGGAAATTCTGAGTCCGAAAGGGGGAGATAATCCATGATGGAGGGTCGGATCAAAAATCCAAATTCACTTTGCGCATCTGCACATGATAACGAAGCTACATACCAAATATCAGGCGCGTAGGTATGAAGGTGAAAAAGTTTTTCGAGTTACGAGGAAAAAATGTGAAATTCTGAGTCCGAAAGGGGGAGATAATCCATGATGGAGGGTCGGATCAAAAATCCAAATTCACTTTGCGCATCTGCACATGATAACGAAGCTACATACCAAATATCAGGCGCGTAGGTATGAAGGTGAAAAAGTTTTTCGAGTTACAAGAAACGTGACGGACGTACGGACGGACGTACGGACGTACGGACGGACGGACACCCGTGACGAAAACAATATACCCGTTTTTTTTTACAAAAAAAGTGGGTATAATTAAATAGGTGTATAATTGTGTCACTATTCCACCAGTTCTAAAAATTGCGAGTGCCCGCTATACAGATCTAATCATTTAGTAATATTTATTTTACTGATAGAGACGCACGGTGGTATCAGGCTATTTTCATATGCAAATGAGACATGATATTTATTAATTATTTATGCTAATTGAATGTGTCACCTGAAAAAATCATTTTTTCGACAGATTATAAAGTATGATCATTGCACATCAAAAAATAAATACCGAGAATAAATAGTAATGTCCTTTAACATTTTAAGGAAATACGATTATTGCCCCTAACATCAGTGTGGAACTTTATGTCCGATATAAAATGTATAATAATGCCAATCAATATGTGGGGTAATGATGATTGAATATTTTATTTTCCAGAAAATGTCTCACATGATGTCTCTGATATAAAGAACATGTTGTGTCGACTGAGTGGGCATGCACCTTTAAT
This sequence comes from Conchocele bisecta, assembly GCA_029237695.1. Classification (NCBI taxonomy): domain Eukaryota; kingdom Metazoa; phylum Mollusca; class Bivalvia; order Lucinida; family Thyasiridae; genus Conchocele; species Conchocele bisecta. The sequence goes on from CM055266.1 coordinate 69,173,602, forward strand.
AACACATTACACTATGTAAATAAAACAGTATATTTTATTGCTCAGGGCCGTCAACAAACACCATCCCCTATTATAATTAATTTATATTAACCAATTAATATATATTTAAAATATTTAAAACAGTGAAATTATTATTTCTCACAAATTCATTTTCAGGTCCGAAACTGTGTGGGGGCGACTTGCTCGGGTGTCAATCGATAAGACCATTATTATTTCAGCTTAAAACTCACTTTCGATCGTAAATCAATGTAAATTTTTTGTTGAAACACATTCTCAATTGAATATATTCAGTGTTTCTTGCCAGTTTGGATCGATGTAGACGCTAAATATGCAAAACTATAACTTGGAAGTTGGATTTTCAAAAACACGTATGTGTTGTATACGCATATTCGTTTCAGCGAAATCAAGCGTGGTTCTATTCTTAGAAACAAAATTACTATATTTCCTTGTTGGGACCAAGTGTAGTAATTTTATGAATAAATTAATTATAAATGTCTGAAGTATCCAATGAAACAGTCCCGACAGGTGTCGCTAGCGCGTGATTGAGTGCGGTCATTACGGAAACAAACAATCCATGATTCGGATGCGTGTAGTTTATAAAACGCGATATTTTATTGGCTATTGGCATGCAGACCACTGACTGGGATTGCTACTCACCTATAGGGAAGCAGCTTACAACCATTTTCACCAACACATTTGTGTAAACATCGCGATGACTTTCACTTCATGTTCTAAGCTAGTAAAGGCATATCAGCTGGGGTTTTTTACTCGCCATAAAGTAAACGATAAAAAACAAGATTTTCGGCAATATTTCGGAACAGCCCATTTTTGCTGTGCCAGTTTCGACACTAAATAAAAATAATATTGTTTCCGTTTTGCCAAAAAAAATAGTTTGGGTCGAGGCGATTTTGCCGGGTCGGTCGCGGGAGGGGAAACATTTAATATTTTATTATAAGCCTTAGACATTCCAGAAAACAAACTCAATAGCCTGATAGCTGTGCATAACATTCTGGACCCGGGCAAGCTTAGAAAACTTTCTGAGCATGTTCTCCAAATTTGTACTAGAAATCACACAGCCGGATTGGCCAAGATTGCTCAGAATTGACCAATCGAAATCTTGATTTTGAAATGTTGAATATGTGCTCAGTAAGTTTTGTAAGGATGGGTCCTAACCGATTCTTAGTTATATGAACATATGAGATATCTGCAACAGCTTTCTTTATGTTCAGTACAAGCATCGCATACATTACCATTGTGTAATTGCTGCCCTGATTCTACGGGTTCCCTGAATTCAAGGTATCTAATCTATTCACTGAAGGGAAACAAAGATACAGCAGTGTATGTAGCTACCGTAATGATTCTAATAGAGGCCCATGCTCTAATAAACGTCCACCCCCAGTTTTGACGTTGAAAATTACCATTTTCCACACACAGATCTGCATGGGCCTATAATGGAATAAAACAATTACATTTAGGCTAGAGGCAATTAATTGCCCGTTCCCATAACACCTAGCCTGAAAATAATTAATCAAATTATTCCTTTATTTGTATATATTTAAAAAATCTATATATTTTTTATACTATTTTTAATCAAATACCATTCGGAAATAAACAAGAGGCCCAAATGGGCCTGTATCGCTCACCTGAAAGCCTCCATAGTGGTCATCTTGATTTCACAAAGACTCTTCACTTACAACTTCAAATGTTCCACAGAATTTGTTGGTACCTTCTGATCTAACATATATTGCGAATGTGCATGTGATTTACTGCTATACCTTCGATTTGATATATAAAATGACCATATTCGGTCAAAAATAAAATTTGACCCCTATTTGACCCCTCGAGCCATGACCATTTTTGACCCAGAGGCCACCATATGAACAAATCTGAATCAGCTTTAACTATCCATCATTCATACAAAGTTTCGTCGAAATCGGCCTGGCGGTTTGTGAGAAGAAGATTTTTTTGACAATTTGACCTACTTTTCAACGGCGGACATCTTGGATTTGGTGATGACCTCCATTTTAACAAAAATGGACAGGCTTCACCCACAGACCATTACAGTTAAGTTTGGCCAATATCGGCCAAGCAGTTCACAAGAAGAATACGTTTGAAATCTTTAGTAAAAGAACAACTTTTTTACCTTTCGGTGGCCATCTTGGATGACAAAATCATCTGATTTAGACAAAAAATGCTCCAGAGTGATAGACTAGTTGATACCTTCGATTTGATATATTATATGACCATATTCGGGCAAAAATATAATTTGACCCCTAGTTGACCCCTCGGGCCACGCCCATTTTTGACCCAGGGGCCACCATATGAACAAATCTGAAACAGCGTTAACTATCAATCATTCACACCAAGTTTCGTCGAAATCGGCCTGGAGGTTTGTGAGAAGAAGATTTTTTGACAATTTGACCTACTTTTCAACGGCGGACATCTTGGATTTGGTGATGACCTCCATTTTATTTTAACAAAAATGGACAGGCTTCACCCACAGACCATTACAGTTAAGTTTGGCCAATATCGGCCAAGCAGTTCACAAGAAGAATACGTTTGAAATCTTTAGTAAAAGAACAACTTTTTTACCTTTCGGTGGCCATCTTGGATGACAAAATCATCTGATGTAGACAAAAAATGCTCCAGAGTGATAGACTAGTCGATACCTTCAATTTGATATATTATATGACCATATTCGGGCAAAAATATAATTTGACCCCTAGTTGACCCCTCGGGCCACGCCCATTTTTGACCCAGGGGCCACCATATGAACAAATCTGAAACAGCGTTAAATATCAATCATTCACACCAAGTTTCGTCGAAATCGGCCTGGAGGTTTGTGAGAAGATTTTTTGACAATTTGACCTACTTTTCAACGGCGGACATCTTGGATTTGGTGATGACCTCCATTTTAACACTAGATGGCCGCGGCCTGCATGTCGCGCCTTGTGGCGAGGCATGGACACTAAAACTAGATGGCCGCGGCCTGCATGTCGCGCCTTGTGGCGAGGCATGGACACTAAAAAAAGAGATATAGTATAACGAAAAACTTTAACCAAAATACTTAACCAAAAAACTTAACCAAAAAGTTTAACCGGACACACGTACGCCAAAGTGCCGACTATATCACGCTTTCCGCAAGCGGGCGCGACAAAAACATTAACCAAAAACTTCAAAGTAATTTGACCTTGACATTGGGCACAGGGGCCGCACGGAGGGGGGTAGAATATATAGATGATGATAAACACCCATGTGAAGTTTCAAGGTAATGGGCAAAGCAGTTGCAGAGATATAGATAAACGAAAAACTTTAACCAAAAAACTTAAGCAAAAAACTTAAGCAAAAACTTTAACCTAAAAAACTTAACCAAAAACTTCAAAGTAATTTGACCTGACATTGGGCACAGGGGCCGCACGGGAGTAGAATGAAAATAGAATGAAAATAAACACCCATATGATTTCAAGTATGCAAACAGTGCAGATATAGATAACGAAAAACTTTAAACCAAAAAATTCCAAAAAACTTAACCAAAAACTTTAACCAAAAAACTAAAAACTTCAAATAATTTGACCTTGATTGGGCAGGGGCCGCAGGGATGGGTAGAATGAAAATAGTGATGATAAACACCCATGTGAAGTTTCAAGGTAATGGGCAAAGCAGTTGCAGAGATATAGTATAACGAAAAACTTTAACGAAAAACTTTAACCAAAAAACTTAACCAAACAACTTAACCAAAAAACTTAACCAAAAACTTTAACCAAAGAACTTAACCAAAAACTTTAACCAAAAAACTTAACCTTACAGCTTAACCAAAAACTTTAACCGGACACCAAACGGCCGACTATATCGCGCTTTCCGCAAGCGGGCGCGACAAAAAATGGACAGGCTTCACCCACAGACCATTACAGTTAAGTTTGGCCAATATCGGCCAAGCAGTTCACAAGAAGAAGACGTTTGAAATCTTTAGTAAAAGAACAACTTTTTTACCTTTCGGTGGCCATCTTGGATGACAAAATCATCTGATTTAGACAAAAAATGCTCCAGAGTGATCGACTAGTCGATACCTTCGATTTGATATATTATATGACCATATTCGGGCAAAAATATAATTTGACCCCTAGTTGACCCCTCGGGCCACGCCCATTTTTGACCCAGGGGCCACCATATGAACAAATCTGAAACAGCGCTAACTATCGATCATTCATACCCAGTATCGTCGAAATTGGCCTGGCGGTTCGTGAGAAGAAGATTTTTTAAGAATTTGACCTACTTCTCAACGGCGGCCATCTTGGATTTGGTGATGACCTCCATTTTAACAAAAATTAACAGGCTTCAACCACAGACCATTACAGTTAAGTTTGGCCAATATCGGCCAAGTAGTTTACAAGAAGAAGACGTTTGAAATCTTTAGTAAAAGAATGACCATTTGAACTATCGGTGGCCATCTTGGATGACGTAATCATATGATTTACACAAAAAATGTTCCAGAGTAATTGTCTCGTCGATACCTTCGATTTGATATATTACATGACTATATTCGGTTAAAAATAAAATTTGACCCCTATTTGACCCCTCGGGCGACGCCCATTTTTGACCCACGGGCCACCATATGAACAAATCTGAAACAGCGCTAACTATCGATCATTCATACCAAGTATCGTCGACATCGGCCTGGCGGTTCGTGAGAAGATTTTTTAAGAATTTGACCTACTTTTCCATGGTGGCCATCTTGGATTGTCGATGACCTCCATTTTAACAAATCTGAAATGGCATCACCCATATATCATCCCTGTGAAGTTTGACCAATATCGGCTCAGCAGTTCGGGAGAAGAAGATGATTGAAAATGTTCATGGACGGACGGACGGACGGACGGACGGCGGACGACTGACGACGGACACTTTGCCATAACAATAGCTCACATGAGCTTTGCTCAGGTGAGCTAATAATAAAAGCCTCCCACTCGTCCCAGTTTATTCCAAGTTTTGAATGAGATTCTCTTGATTAATGTCCATGGACTAAAGTAGCCTTTCTGAGCTTCTTGTCCACTTTCATCTCAGTTGGAATAATGAAGCAATAAAGGACACAATTTGTTGGTAATAAAACACACATGGTAACACCACACTATACAACATGTAGGTAATAGAACAGCCATCAAATACCGTAGTTATTTAACTCTTTGCATGCTGGGAAATTTGTGGGCTATAAATAGTTCAAAAATAGCAGATGACAATTCATTATATTTTCTTTTATTTCTCCTTATAAATGTCACGAATATGTCTTGGAATTTCATTAGAATTGTGTCTGGAGGACACAATTCTAATGAAATTTCAACACATATTTACTGAGAGAAATAAAACATATACTCCTAATTCAGTTGGCGGATATTTTCACCGCTAGCATGCCCACTCAGTAGGCACAAGCTGTTATTTATAGGAATTGACTAAGTGTATAACTGTGTAGCTATTCCACCAGTTCTAAACATTATAAGTGCCCGCTATACAGATATAATCATTTGGTAATATTATTTTACTGACAGTGACTCGCGGTGGTATCAGTCTATTTTCATATGCAAATGAGGCATGATATTTTTTTAATTATTTACACTAATTAAATGCGCCACCTCACCTGAAAAAAAATAACATTTTCGACAGATTATAAAGTATGATCATTGCACATCAAACATTAAAATACAGAGTATAAATAGCAATGTACGTTGACATTTTAAGGAAACACGGTTATCGCCCCTGATATCAGTGTGGAAATTTACGTCTGATATACAATGTATAATAATGCCAATCAATACGTCGGGTAATGGTGAATGAATGTCTCTGATATAAAGCTACATGTGTGCCTACCGAGTCGGCATGTGCCTTTAACAGTAACTTAACACAGACATCAATCGCGGTGGTATCAGGCTATTTTCATATGCAAATGAGGCATGATATTTTTTAATGATTTACCCTAATTAAATGCGTCACCCGAAAAAAAATAACATTTTCGACAGATTATAAAGTATGATCATTGCACATAAAAAAATAAATACAGAGTACAAATAGTAATGTACGTTAACATTTTAAGGAAACACGGTTATCGCCCCTGATATCAGTGTGGAAATTTACGTCTGACATACAATGTATAATAATGCCAATCAATACGTCGGGTAATGGTGAATGAATGTCTCTGATATAAAGCTACATGTGTGCCTACCGAGTCGGCATGTGCCTTTAACAGTAACTTAACACAGACATCAATCGCGGTGGTATCAGGCTATTTTCATATGCAAATGAGGCATGATATTTTTTAATTATTTACCCTAATTAAATGCGTAACCCGAAAAAAACAACATTTTCGACAGATTATAAAGTATGATCATTGCACATAAAAAAATAAATACAGAGTACAAATAGTAATGTACGTTAACATTTTAAGGAAACACGGTTATCGCCCCTGATATCAGTGTGGAAATTTACGTCTGACATACAATGTATAATAATGCCAATCAATACGTCGGGTAATGGTGAATGAATGTCTCTGATATAAAGCTACATGTGTGCCTACCGAGTCGGCATGTGCCTTTAACAGTAACTTAACACAGACATCAATCGCGGTGGTATCAGGCTATTTTCATATGCAAATGAGGCATGATATTTTTTAATGATTTACCCTAATTAAATGCGTCACCCGAAAAAAAATAACATTTTCGACAGATTATAAAGTATGATCATTGCACATAAAAAAATAAATACAGAGTACAAATAGTAATGTACGTTAACATTTTAAGGAAACACGGTTATCGCCCCTGATATCAGTGTGGAAATTTTACGTCTGACATACAATGTATAATAATGCCAATCAATACGTCGGGTAATGGTGAATGAATGTCTCTGATATAAAGCTACATGTGTGCCTACCGAGTCGGCATGTGCCTTTAACAGTAACTTAACACAGACATCAATCGCGGTGGTATCAGGCTATTTTCATATGCAACTGAGGCATGATATTTTTTAATTATTTACCCTAATTAAATGCGTAACCCGAAAAAAACAACATTTTCGACAGATTATAAAGTATGACCATTGCACATAAAAAAATAAATACAAAGTACATATAGTAATGTACGTTAACATTTTAAGGAAACACGGTTATCGCCCCTGATATCAGTGTGGAAATTTACGTCTGATATAAAATGTATAATAATGCCAATCAATACGTCGGGTAATGGTGAATGAATGTTTAATTTGCCAGAAAATGTCTCAGATGATGTCTCTGATATAAAGCAAAGTTTGTGCCTACCGAGTGGACATGGTACATGTCCACTCGGTAGGCACAAACTTTGCTTTATATCAGTAACTTAACACAGACATCTACAAGGCGCAGTAAGACCGCACAGAGACATATACACTAACTCCTTGGACCGCATGTGGATTGTTACGTATATTGGTCTGGAAGTAATTATCATGTATCTCTTGACTTTATCGTTTTCAATTTTACATACATATTTTCTTCGTAAAGATTGTGTCGCGTCAGCCAAATACGAAATACGAATCTGACACAATCATGTGATTTTGTACTTACGAAGATGTTCGATATCTCCTGACAAATTATTTACAAAATGTACTATATTTTCAGTAAATGATGTCGAAAGTTGACGAAATGTTCAGAGCAACAGTTGATATAATATTCATAGGAAATGTTTAATTATATTAACAGAAAATACCACGGTTTCTTTGAGTATAGTTCATGAAAAATCGAGCAGCTTCTTCGGTATAAAATCATATGGCTTGTCTCAATTATGCCAATTGTAGACGCAGTGTGAAAAACAAAGATACGATCCCGGCAGGATTCGAACCTGCAATCTCCTGATCCGTAGTCAGGCGCCTTATCTATTGGGCCACGGGACCTCAATGGGAAATTCAAATACGAAATACGAATCTGACAAAAGTATGTGATTTTGTACTTACAAAGATGTTTGATATTTCATTAATATATATTTACAAAATGTACTATATTTTCAGTAGCAGCACAGGGGGCGGGGCGAATGCACCTCCCCCAGTTGGGTAACCGCGGGTGCCGTGCGGCAAGCCGCGGCCCCCACGCCCTTGTCGGGAAAGAAGGGATCGCTTGCTAAGTATAGAAGAGCCAGTGCCGAGCACAAGGGACGGCCCACGCACTCGCCGGCCAAGAGCTCGCCCCGTCGCTTACTATAGCGTAAAAATCGCTAGGGCTACTGTGTTTTTTCCTCGACCAGTCCAACATACGTACTACCAACTCTTTGCCATGCCCCAGCCTTTTGTTTTTGTGTGCACCAACACACAAGCTAACACACACAAGACAGCTCCTGGCCACAACTATGCTTTTGGGCCAATATATTGTATATTTTTGGCAACAATATTCTTTTTTTCTCCAGCGAAAATTTCCATTTGAAGAAATAGTAGACGAAAACTTATAGAGCTACAAACTATAAGGCAACATAGTACAGCAACAAGTATGACAACGCAAACTTTCCGTAGCATGGGTATTCGTGCCGAGAAGGCGGATACCTACTACTAGAAAATACGTATGGAAACAATATTGTCCCGGACATAGCACAAGCGGACTATCGCACGGACAACCTAGGAGAGACCGCTCGATGGACTACCCACATTTGTCGACGATGTCTATGTATTTGGATATCTACGACGCAAAGAGTGTGTGTCTACAAGCGGACGACTTTCCTGCACCACAGGAGATGGAGGGTCCGCAAAACAAATAGTGGCGCGCATCGCGATAGCGGTACAACAAAGCATGGGTGGAGAAAAAAGAAAATATATCCAAACGAACAGTGTGCATACTATCCCTGCCAGAGACACAGGCAGCACCATTAGGGAGACAATTCGTAGAATAGAACGCGATACAGACTGTGCAGCAAAAACAAGTGGACAACCCTATATCCAGATGCACAAATAGCCGGATACTTTGTGGCAACAATTGCGGTTTCGGAGATCCCAATGGACGAGCTACAAGCGGTACTACCAATCTTCGGACGCCAACTCCTAGTACACGGATATGGCCTATATTCGATCGACTATACGAGGGATTTCTCTGGTGTTCTAGACCGGAAAAAGCTGGTCGCCCACCTTCTTTCCCAAGGAGTCCGCGAACAAGGAGATATCGCAAGCGCTATGCGGGAAGAATATCCAACAATTCTCGTCAACACAAGTAGCGTTAGCAACCATGTGTGCACATGGATACAAACGAGTGATGCCGGGTATACAGTACGAACAAAACTATACAACAAGATAGTATCAAATTTTGAGGTTGGAGAAGTCTTGCCGACTATGTCGATTGACCAAACGAACACCTAGCCGATACATTTCGACATCCAGACGTCCGGATTGGACTTCTGGATGTCGAAATGTATCGGCTAGGTGTTCGTTTGGGCAATCGACATAGTGTACACGTATAGAAGTATCTTTGTATGCTTGTCGTGGGCGAGATCTATCCAAAACGACCGCCACCGATGTTGTACAAGACGCATTGGATTTGGTATCGCCACCAGAAAAACTATTTGTTGTACAACCACCAGCAAAACAATGAAGCAATGTAGCAAAACTTCTAGACCGTTGCCTAGTATTGGCCGACCGGCCACAACGACAAATATTTGTGGCGTGGTATGCACTGCACATACACGAACGCATAGAATCTCCTGAATTCGAGCCCAACCCACCAAAGACAAAGTGGACGAAGACGCATCATGGGGAAAAAGCTGTAGAATGGGCAGCCGCCGATTTCGAGCGTGCCCTATATTTCGAATAGATATTCTGGCAGTCGCAGAAGAAAACATAGAAATAGGAAAAATACGATGCTACACCAAAGACAAAGATGCATCGACAATATTGGCTGCATGTAGACGACCAACACAACTACATCCGAATGGACCAGACATAGACTTGCTACTTCCACCAACACCAAAAAGAATATTCCACATTTCCTATGAAGAATATATCAACTTTTTACAGAAAATACCACTGTTTCTGGAAGTATTTTTCACAAAAAATCAAATGGCTTGTCTCAATTATACTAATTGTGGAGGCAGGGCGAAAAAAAGATACGATCCCGGCAGGATTCGAACCTGCAATCTCCTGATCCGTAGTCAGGCGCCTTATCCATTGGGCCACGGGACCTCGATGTGTGTCAATGTATTGTATTTAAAGTGACTGTGTCTCGGATGATGTCTCAAATATGTAATGTGGCTTTAAATGGCACATATAAATCAACCACACCATTTTATTTGATCACATTCCCAAAGATATGCGGTAATTTCAAGTACATTCTGTCAGAAACTATGACAAGCAGGGGAGATTTGGTATTTTGAATTTCTTTGTTCGGAAACAATCACATTTAGACAGAAGTTTTCTTTATAGACGCTAGTTTAATTAATTTAAATAAACTAAATTAGTAACCATTGATTAAAAAATATGATTATACAATGTCATCTAATACTGAAAAATAGCATTTACTCGTTATTTTTTTTAGTATTATAAACATTTTTTTAACCAATCCCCGATTTTTTCCAGGCGTCTTATAGGTACAATTGGGTTCAAAAATAAGATACAAATCTACAATTTGATTGTTGTGTTTTTCTAATTTTATATCAACGCTTTCTAGGTATCTGAGGCACTGTGTCTCCGATATTAAATAAGTATGCGTATTTCGCGTCATGGCATGCGAATGTCATATTATGTCAATAAAACGCATCATTATACATAAACAAAATACAGGATATTGCGTCCGTCCGTCCATCTTTTTTAGAGATGGCAATTTGAGAGTTGGGTTCGTTTCCACCCGATATACATGTATTAGACTGCGCACACTGGCAGAATGACCAGGAACTATACTGATCTAGACTGACTGCAATTCAGTTATACTCTAACGGAGGGTATAACTGTGGCTGTGACTGGAGAAATGGGGCATATGGGATTTACAACCAGTGTAGCTTTAAATAGCACACTCCTGTAGTCTTATACCTATCATTTGTCAGAACCATGTCGGGTGAGCCATTGATGGAATGGCGACCAGTGCAGAGCCTGATCAGCCTGTGCGGATGCACAGGCTGATCTGGATCTACACAGGTCACAAAACCAATAAGCCCCATTTTTCCAGGCACAGCCACATATACCACTGAGATAGCGTGGAAGGCGGCTGTGAAATGCCAGAAATGTTATAAGCCCCATTTATCCAGGCACAGCCACATATACCACTGAAATAGCGTGGAAGGTAGCTGTGAAATGCCAGAAATGTTATTAAGCCCCATTTCTCCTGTCACAGCCACATATACCACTGAAATAGCGTGGAAGGTAGCTGTGAAATGCCAGAAATGTTATAAGCCCCATTTATCCAGGCACAGCCACATATACCACTGAGATAGCGTGGAAGGCGGCTGTGAAATGCCAGAAATGTTATAAGCCCCATTTCTCCTGTCACAGCCACATATACCACTGAAATAGTGTGGAAGGCAGCTGTGAAATGCCAGAAATGTTATAAGCCCCATTTTTCCAGGCACAGCCACATATACCACTGAAATAGCGTGGAAGGCGGCTGTGAAATGCCAGAAATGTTATAAGCCCCATTTCTCCTGTCACGGTCACATATTTCTTGTTGTGACAGGATAAAGAGGGTTTATGGAATATGTAGCACCTGATCAGCCTGTACAGCCACATGTGAGACAAGCCATGTGATTTTGTACCTAAGAAGATGTGCGATTTTTCCAATCTTTTCTGTGTACAGCATTTGAAAGTTGCAATTTTCATAGCAAATTCTATATTCTAAATTATATTTGCCCTGAACATATCCAGGGGCTCCGGACGCATCATAAGATTGGTCCGACGAATCTCGTGGTTACGCTCATTACCCACCCAAAGTGTATGTTGTTACCACTCAGTTGAACCGTCTTGCCGAGACTGTTCAACTGAGTGGTAACAACATACACTTTTGATGAGAAATGAGAATAAATGCAGAAAACATATTTACATTCCGTTTTTTTTTTACATGTATATGAATTTCCGAATATGTCAAAATTATTGATCCGGCCACTTTTAACTCCCTTTCTGGAAAATATTGTAAATTTTGTAAATAGATTTCAAATATCGCACATCTTCTTTGGTGTAAAGTCACATGTCCAGGCGTGGATACCGGGGTGGGGGGGGGGGGGTGGGGGGGGGGGGGTCCGGACCCCCCCCCCCCCACCCCTGCTCCCGGCAAAAAAAAAAAAAAAAAAATCTACAATACTCGAATAGTTGGACGACTTTTTTCGTGGCCTAGGTGTCAGGAAATCGCATCTGCGGCGATCTGGCATTTAAAAATTTCCTGGGGGAAGACCCCCAGCTAGACTTTACCATTTCGCGCGCGCGCAGGTCGGGTACGACAAATTTTAATTACAGACCCCCCCCCCCCCTGCAATTATTTCTGTATCCGCGCCTGCATGTCTCATATATTTGAGTCGCTGCCCGACAAACAGCACATATAAGGGCTTTTTTTACCGAACGCGAATATTATAGTAAACTTACATGTTATCTGCGTGACACGACACCCAATCCATGTCCCGTGAAGGCTGGGCTAGGCCCAGAGTCCAATGTCGGGTATTGGGTTATGTCGGGTACAGGTTATATGCACATGTAAAGTGAACTACCAATACAAGTGAGAAAACTATATAATAGGACTAATACAGTACTATATAATAGGACACTATCTCCTAACTATCCCTGTGTGAGTGGAGAGTATCCCACATCCAAAGGTCCAGCCTGTAGGAGATCCTGTCAATAGGTGTTGTCTGTCTGAAGTCCAAGTGTGTTCTGCCTATAGTCTGTAGGAATATGGATAGCCACACTTGATTGTATGCACTGGTTGACCACACACTGGGTGTGTCCATTTGTGCACTACCAGAATTGGCATCGCACTACACTCTCCCCAATCATATAAGAGGTTAGGACTATAAACTTAAAACTGGACAAAGACTATAATATAGGGCAGAACTGAATTAGGTTCCCTGAGTAGGAGAACATAGCGACTACAATGAATACGCAATGAATGATTGGAAGCATAGAGTGACTAGTCTATATGGAAATGGAAGCCATGGGTATTTATCAGGATGACAGACACACGTATGCAGGTGTGAATTAGTGGACACTTATTGGGTGGTAGGACTGGATTGTATTTAGAACTGGGAGTCAGAGACATTTATTGGGATAGTGTATATTGGATATGTACATGCAACGATAACCTTTATAACCCGAGTATGAGTCGGACACTCAGTACTAGTCGCAGAGCTTGAGATGTCTACATACTATAACCCGAGTATGAGTGAGAGTCTGTCAGACACTCAGTACTCTTCGAGAGCTTGAGATGACTACATACTCTCATCATGTCTGCAACGGAGCCTCCCTCGAATCGAGTGAAGAAGTCATCGCACCTGTGATGCAAACAGATCTCCACACACGCCTGGGGAAAGCTGCCAGACATGTCCGCTGGTGTGTCGTCCAGCGGTCACTACGTCGATAAGGTTACCCTAGGCCCACTGTTACCTAGTTGCACCACTGTGATGCGAACTAGACTCCAGACGAGCCTGGGGATCACGTCACGACGTATCCGCTAGTGGTCTTGGGGTCAACGTCGATGATGTTACCCTTGGCCCGAGCAGTTGCACCATTGTGATTCAAACTAGACTACACACGAGCCTGGGGATCATAGCTTGACGTATCCGCTAGTGCATGGTCTTTGAGTCGCTGCGTCGATGAGGTTACCCTTGGCCCGTGCAAAGCAGTTTCACCACTGTGATGAGAACTAAACTCCACACAGGCCTGGGGATCACATCTCGACGCATTATGGAGGTTGCTGGAGGTTGTTGACGTCTTACACCATACTCTTGAGTACATGTATTTACGAATTATTACAGATATTCAGCCTGCATCACTACCAAACTCTTTATACGTAAGCACAGTTATTTACTACTTTCTACCCAACTTTATTATTAAAGGAACAGATGAAGTATGTTTAATGATATGTCATATATTCAACAGTCTTGAAGCTAGTTAATCCATTATAGTTTTTGTGTGAAAGTACACTCACAATATCCTGATCTAGTGTCAGGTGCCATTATTGCGAAAGGGTTGAGGAAGAAGAATAATGTTAGATAACGACCCTTTACATGAATGAAGTACAATTACATTTCAAACAGCTTTGTGATTGTCTGTGCTTATCGTCTGTGGGTAGATGCGAGATGTAATTCCATGATGCCCAGACGCCTCTGGTTCCCGATTCCTCCGTTTTGTAATCCACATTATTGTATATTCTCGCGGATTATTGGCCTAGTTGGTACTCGGTAATAGGTATTTGCGACCACGATCAGGATTCCTGTTAGCAAAGTACCAAAGTAGAAAACAGCTTACTAGTCTGAAAGACACCGGTTAGCAATCAACTTGCCTGGTGTCGGCTCTCTGTCTGTTAAGGGTAACAGCATAGTGAGATTTACATTATTTCACTAGACTACTACCCACCCACCTGTATCATTTATAACAGACTACTGGCCAGACACTTCTACCATTTCTGTCACCAGCACTGTTACATCTCGAGCCTCCATCTCACTAGGTAGGTAATGCCGTCTATTCCCTTCGCAGGGCTGGACACGCATTGAAACCCAGGTTGTAGTTGGAGGTCAATACATCCGTATCTACAAGAGTTCCATGTAATCTATTTTTTTTTTTTTTTTTTTTGCTTATATTTAACGGCGGCACTGGCTCTAGGACCTTGCATGCCGTCTCCCAAGAATGGGAGAAAGAACGGAGGTAGAGATATTTTGAGAGAAGCCGGTAATTCGTATTTACAGAGCAACTACGAATTATCGGTACCCATTTACAGCTGGGTGAACTGGAACAGTGTGGATAAAGTGTCTTGCTCAAGGACACAACGCACGCCGCTAGGCAGGCTCGAACCCACGACCCTTGGATCAGTAGTCCGACACACTAACCATTACACCACGGCGCTCTGTAATCTATTCCCTTCGCAGGGCTGGATATACACTAACTCTATAATCACGGATTGGTGTTTATCTTATTTGCAATACATTTCATTACCATGTCACATAAATCAATATATACCCATATTTTCTTGTAATTTCTACAATTTAAATGGTAAAAAATACCATGTAAATGCTTTATTTTTGCCGAAATAGGTTACCATGGCAACGGTTTTGAAAAAATGTGTTTCTGCACATAATTTTAACATTTTAATAAAAAAAAAGGACAGCAACATATAAACAGTTAATTAATATTAATTCAGTAACAAATCTACTATAACCATAGTAATCTGAGTTAATTGGTTACCATGGCAAAGGTTTTCAAAAAACTAATGTAATTAGGAATCTGATTTTACATTTTGAGCAATGTAAATATTTGTATGACAACATTAAAAACATATGTTACATGAAATTAATGTTACAGTCATTCTGTAACTTAACATAATTTCTGTAGTAACATGTAGTAATCAATCGGTTACCATGGCAACTACTTTGAAAAAATGTGTTTTCATACACAACTTGACATTTTGAGTAATTAAATAATGTTAGGCGACATAAAATACACACATTACATCAAATTAATGTTACAATCATTCTGTAACCAACATACTGCTGCCATGGTAACCACTTTATTTGGTACCATGGCAAAACAGTGAAAGCGAACGGGTTTAACGTTCCAGAAACAGATAAGGTCATATAGAAACGCAACCACAGTTTAAATTCTCAGCGGTTTTGTATAAATGTATTTTCTTACATTTTGAGCAATGGGAACATGCATGGCCGTAGACACCACCCTGCGGCACTATTTTGGCTCTAGAACGCAGGAAAAACCATTTTGATGGTTTAGATTGATTTTTATTAATATGTGTGAACAACCCCCCACCCATCAATCGTCCGCCATGGCATTATTTTTTCCACCGCTACGGGCCTGACATAATTATGTCGCAATATAATTGAAATATTAGTTACATTAAACTACATGTAGTATTATATTCATTCTGTAACAAATAATGTATACCATTAACATAGTAACAAATATGTAAGCACAAATGCACATACATGTATGATAACAGCCGTGTAATTTTCTACCTCAAGACAACTGCGATTTTTCATGAAATAGATCTTCAAAAAAATATTTTCTGTAAACGACATAGAAGATATTCCATCGGACATTTGAATAGCGGGAAATAATATATGAGTGTGCGTCAGCTTCCGCATATGCAAAGAATGAGCGTAGCGAACGAGTTGCTTGCATGGAAGCCGACGGACTGTATTATTTCCGCTATTTAAACATGTACAATGGAATATCCTATTTATTAAACTTCACGGCGGATATATATGCATATTTTTTGAGTGTAAGCAAAACAATCGTGCTGTGCGTATGAATAGTTACACAGTGACATGTTTCCCGCGTTGTGACGTCACGTTGTATGACTTCAAACGTCACGTCATCTAAACATTTTGAAATCCAAATTACGCAGCTGTTTCTAAGAAGTAGAAATATTTTAGTGCATGTTTCGAATGTGTTCAATCCTATTAACATTGTACATTAGTCGAGACTCTCCAAATTTTCAAATAAATTTATTTTGAAATAAAAGAGGGTGCAATGATGGGTGTTCTCTTCACGGTGTATTATTTGTAAGGAGTTGATTACAGGTTTTCGCTCGCAGCGAAAGCCATGCAAATAAGTCGCAAGAGTGTAATAAAAGAGAATATCAAAATATTTTCTGTTATTAATGACCAGAGAATATTGAAAAATCACATTAATCGCACAAGGTCGCCCAAAAGTGTTACGGAATGATGAACTGACAAAAAGTAAATTTCGAAGTAATTTGACCCTTGGGGCAAGAAGGCCACATGAGTGTGGTATAGAATGAAAATATGGATGATGATAAAGAAGTATACGCTGGAAGTTTGAAGTCCATCCGACGGCTGCAGAGATAATGGGAACCTGAAAACTTTAATCTTGCGGACGGATGAAAACTATATATAACTATGTTACGTATAACTATAGTAGCTAATAAATGATTACTGCACTTGCACGCATCAATGTACAGACTGTAAGAGGTTTTTAAACCTCACACCAGCCAAGCGAATAGCGGGGCGTTTACCAGGGACGGGCGGTGGTGACGGCTTTATCTTTCATTGCGCTCGGCAGTGCAGGGACACCACACGTCCCCAGGCAAAGTACTGCCACGGAATGGATCATCGACCTCGTGCAGAGCAAAATGGAATTAACATAAGCCGTAAGACATACCAATGGATAGACCTGCCCATGGGAACTACATCTAAATATGACTACATCACATAGGTGAAGCGGCCAGAATATAATATCCCCACCACGACTATGAACATGCGCAGCCTTTTCTGCTTCTCTGGGGTGGTGGGGGGGGGTTAATAATATACCCCACCCACTATTGTTACTTGTATTTACTAATACAAATTAATACATGTAATTAATAAGGACAATAGTCAATACATTAAACTTGAAATTAAAGACAAAATACAGTGTAAAAACACATGTGATTAAGTATTGACAAACAGTGGTGTATCACAATGTATGGTAAAATCGAAGCGACGTTAATGAGTAAATGTGGGTGGGGTAATTTTCCCGAACGGCAGTATGCAGTTATAAAATTAGTAACTTAGTCTACGATATATGAAATTATATTTTCAGTACTAGTAGTGAAACACCATCCATTTTTATGTCGATCACAGTGCCAGATCATTATTTGATGTAAATAATAATATACCCCACCCACTATTGTTACTTGTATTTACTAATACAAATACATGTAATTATATAATAAGGACAATAGTCAATACATTAAACTTGAAATTAAAGACAAAATACAGTGTAAAAACACATGTGATTAAGTATTGACAAACAGTGGTGTATCACAATGTATGGTAAAATCGAAGCGACGTTATTGAGTAAATGTGGGTGGGGTAATTTTCCCGAACGGCCGAAGTTTCGACGTCTGCGATTGGGTTGGGAATGCTGGTTTCCGCATAAGATGTGATGGGTTAGTGTCATGCCCTTTAGTTATTTATATGGAAAACATGTCAATAATTCCATTTATGATTGAACATTGAAGAATAACATTCATTTTACCGTAAAAAAAACACATTTTTTCCTTTCGGTACGGATTGTCAACAGACGAACTCTTCAATGTTTGGAGGTTCACATACCAAAATGTTAAGAATTATGTTATCTTCATGTTGATTGGTCAAAAAAATATCTCCAGGCGGAAACGGCTTGCGGAAAATCGATTAAACCACACCGCACCGAAAAAAAACACATTTTTTCCTTTCGGTACGGATTGTCAACAGACGAACTCTTCAATGTTTGGAGGTTCACATACCAAAATGTTAAGAATTATGTTATCTTCATGTTGATTGGTCAAAAAAATATCTCCAGGCGGAAACGGCTTGCGGAAAATCGATTAAACCACACCGCACCGATCCAAATCGGCTAAATTCGCGTGCCGCGTTTAGACTTCGTCGAATATTGGGCGCGAACATGGTGTAATTGTTTCAGCGATTTAAGTCATTTTATAGAAAGTAATTATAATATTTTTTATATAAATCAAATACATAATGATTAAATATAATTCTGGTTAAAAATTATTTACAAAAAATGTTTTTAATTCATAACGTTTTTACAGTTTAAAAAGAAGCGAATAACCGCTAAATTATCGATAATTTCACGTAAAACTGACGCAACTGAACCCCCTATTATGAGTATTTATTGTTCTAGCCTGTGATACAAGACCAACACAAATTATAAAGTGTAAGAAAAAAAAATGAAGAAAATAAATTTTTCCCCGCCAAAAAAAAAAGTATTCCCTGTTTTTTTTATTTTGCACAGCCACAGGCTCAATTTGTCCGCAGCGCCAATAGGCTATACAGGCCCGTAGCCAGGGGGGGGTCGGACGACCCCCCCCCCCCCCACCCAGCCTCGAGGTCCACATTTTGAGCCTCGAGGTCCACTTTTTTAGACCCCCCCTAGATACCTCAGGTCGAAACGACCCCCCCCCACCCTTCAAACAGGTCTGGCTACGGGCCTGCTATAGTATAAAACTTACATGTTACCTGCGTGACACGACAGACACCCAATCCATATCCCGTGAAGGCTGGGCTAGGCCTAGACTAACATGCCATGTCTCTTTATCATGTTTAACTTCTATTTTTCATTATCTGAATTGTATCATTTATTATTTACTTTGCTATAGAGACTGGCTTCCATCCCATTGGCATTGGGCCACATAGCGAAATCTAAACTCGAATATTCGACACGAATACGCGCATAATTTTGACACTTCGTGAACTGTACGATACCGAAATCATCTGACAATACGTTTAAATAATTTTAATACACCAAATTTAATTCACAATGTATATGCAACTACTTTCCTTACTAGTTATTTCTCAACATTTCTTTGTAAAACAGCGTGCATAACACTTCCAGTTTATCACCGTCGCCATTATTTTCCAAGGTACAATATCGGAAATCTGCAAAGTCACCGACCAATGAAATCGATTGACGTATGTGTAGTAGTAGGGGCAAGCACCCATAAAATGAATTCTGTTCAACCCGAGAGAGCAAAAGCAACGACTACTTTAAATAAATACGTTATATCATCCTGAACACGAATCCGGTGTCGGTCAATCAAATCAGGTGGGAGAAGGTCATTTTTGGGGTCATTAAGTGCACATGGGTCAAATGAGTGCAACGCTCACTTTATTGTGATAATACAATATGTGTTAGTTTAAACAATATGTATTAAGTTTTTAAGTCCTGTAAGTATAAGTTAGATAATGTGTTCGAGTCGAATATGGTTAGTTAA
>CM055266.1:69194004-69214939 GCA_029237695.1 Conchocele bisecta
ACTGTTTATCGTAGTATCGTACTATCGTCATCGTGCTATCGTACTATCGGCATCGTAGTATCATAGTATCGATGACGATAGTACGATATAATATCGTAGTAACGTCATCGTACTATCGTGGTATCGCGTTATCGTCATCGTGGTATCGTACTATCGCCATCGTGGCATAGTAGACTAGTATTGTACTATCGTACTATCGTCATCGTAGCATCGTACTATCGTCATCGTAGTATCGTACCTATCGTCATCGTAGTATCGTACTAGCGTAGTATCGATCCGATAGCGATATTACGATGGCCTTAACGGAACACCGTAATAAATAAATCCCAAAATCGGAGCTGGGTTTGTACAGCGTGTACGGTTCCGTCTTAGACGGTCGAAAACAACCGACCCCGCTCTAGTCTGAACGGGACAGTATAGCATAATTAGTAAAGAGCGCACACATGCGCCCCGGGTTCGATCTTCAAGTTGTAAGTACATGTATATCTGATAGTGGTCGCCAGACAGGATAAGTTTGTTTTCTGTGAGTATTCTGGTTTCAACCCAAATTAAGAAACATGCAGACACCTCCATATACGCCGTCTACAATTGTTCTCGCGTTTGTTTGTAATTGTTATACATGTAAAAATATATAAATAAAGTTTAAAAGAAATATTAGCATTATGATTACATAATAATGATTTTGTTATTATATGTGTTATCTAAAAATACCGGTCGTATGGTTATTTAGTTTCAAATGTCATTTCACAAGTCGTCCATATAATATATTATAAAAATCATAAATGCAATATGTCCATTTGTATAAATATAATTGACAAAATTACTACGTATTTCCTTGAAGGAAACCGAAGAAAAAAAAAGACTATCTGAACCACTATGAAAACAACTGTACAATTATGCCGCGCATATCCAACATTAAAATATTTGTGAGCCGTAAAGCGTACGTCTATAAATAGGACAACTTATTGCAATGACGCAACAATTCCAAGTGTCAAAATCCGACGTGACGTTGGTAAATTTATGCGTAACTTTGCGACGTCATTTTCAGCCTTTCATGACGTTGTCATTAAGGCTGGTTTTCACAGAGCGCCGCCCATATATATGTGCAAGGCTTCTAACTTCGGTCGGACAAGACTTCGTATCATAACAAAATAACATGTTTAAAATTGTAATTTTCTATGCATTCTATGTATTTGTGCAGGCTAACGATAATTCTCAAATGATCATATGAACTTGTGCATAGTTGCATACAAAAATGTACATTGTATCTTCAACAGAATCAAAAAATAATTTAAAAAACACGCTATCATCCTGTAGTCCATTTGCCACTCTACCAGACCTATGAATTGTCTATAGTATAAGGTTTCTTGGTCGCTTTACATTCACACGGGTGACTTGAAACAATTCAGCTTGGTTGTCCTCTTGACGACCTTGGGCAACTTTTTCAATATGCAAATTAGTTCCCGCCATTACCGGAAAACCTATTTCCTGTCATAGGTCAATAACTATGCACTATAAATTCACAAACATGGTGTCTATACCTATATTTTCATGGTCAAGGATTACGATTTTGGCATTTATAAAGTTGTTACATGCATACGCTTTCTCTTTATGGAAATTAGTTGTCGCCATTACCGGAAAACCTATTTCCTGTCATAGGTCAATAACTATGCACTATAAATTCACAAACATGGTGTCTATACCTATATTTTCATGGTGAAGGATTACGATTTTGGCATTTATAAAGTTGTTACATGCATACGCTTTCTCTTTATGGAAATTAGTTGTCGCCATTATGTGGGATAATTTCTCGGATCAATACATATGTTCTCATGGTCGAGGATTACAATACATGCATTTATAAAGTGATAGCATGTATGCGTGTTGCCTTTATGTAAATGAGATGCTAATATTAGTATAGTATTATTAGTGTCGTGCATTCGTATGGACTATACACTGCTGGTTCAGGAGTGCACTCACAGTAGTGCCTTATTCAATACTCCGTAGCCACTGCTGTACACCTACCATAATTACAATGTTACTGAAGTTATAGTATTGCCCCCCTCCCCCCCCCCCCCCCCCCCCCCCCCCCCCCCCACACACACACAAACTTTATTTTTGGGGTATACTATATGATATGCCTTTGTTCATTTATTTCATCATCACCAATGTTTGGATTTTCTCAGTAGTCGTGCAGTTTCTACAAATCCATCCATTGTAGTAACCATAACTCCATAACTACCAATGCACTAACAATTTTAAACTTTGGATTCATTAATAATTAGATAATTTATAGCTGCTGCAATTTCTTCGGTCTGATACCACGCGTTATTCCAGCTTCTCCACATCCTCATACACAGCATCGGCATCTATCTGATGTGCACCTCCCATCCCATCTTCTTTCATAGTGCACATATTGCAACACCCATTGTTACACACGCAATAGATGGTAACGACATCTGATGTTTGTGGCAGCTACAACCCTCTGTTTATCAGCCGCCTTTCACATCATCATTCCTAACATATGGTGAAGCAGTGAAGCAGGTTATTGTCTGTCGGAGGCAATGCCATGATGTTCATTGGTTTCACTTTATATATGGTAGTGTGCCGCACCCATTGAGATTCTCATCCGTGTGGCCAGACGATGTGCAAGAAAAGTTGTTGTGCATTCACAATGACGATGTCCGGATCTGGACCTCCAAGTTGTGGTATACAGAGATGATTCGCGGGTGTGTAATATTTGTTTCCTTTCCTCAATCAGCCATACTCGTCGATGATAGAAGGTGGAACAGCATACAATTCGTACTGGAAAATGGATTCCAGTTGCAACTGTCGTTGTTGCCCGACCAACAAAAGACGGATGAAGATGGCCTCTAGGTCGAATAAGTTTTGCCACCAGTTGTGGAAGGATGTGGTCATTTTCGCTCCAATGACTAGTGCATCTTCCACATTTACATCTTTGTGAGCTACCTGACCATTGACAATGCTGTAGAGGACGTCACTCTTGACTTCCAACAGATGGGAATGCCTTGTTAGCTCTGTGGGAATCCGTTGCCGATCGTCACTGTTCAGCTTTCGTCTCTTATCACCTTCCTCTCTATGCTTGCTTGGTGATGATGAGCAATGCACTTCATCGGAGTACGACTGTTCCATAGCATCAGAGAGATACGCTGAGAACGGGAATGAATCAATCCATTCAGTGATGACCACCACAGGCGACAGCGTGAGACCCTTCAGACCACCCTTTCCCGTCCCGATAGCAGTTTGTTCTGCAAACTGGTCACTGGATACTGAATTCCAATACATGCGCTCCAGCGATGATATCTCGATGCGCATCTGCTGGCAACAATTGCGCATCTCTAGCATGTGGCAACTGATATACCGAGCGTAGTGAACATGGCCTGCACTGAAGAAGTACGGCAATAACCGTTCCAAAACAAAGCTGCTGGAAGTGCCAGTATTCAGCCCTCTCTGCGCGAAGACACTGGTGAACCAATAGCGTAGGTTTCACAAGAGTATACACCCAGTGCCTACCTGTTGGGATGATGTCGTACTCCTTCTACATACTCATTGAATGTTTTTTCACCGTTTTGGAGACAGTGTTACAGCAGGGCAGCCGTCACTATGCGGAATGCCCTATTGGCACACACCCATACATTCCCATTTATAATCACCGGCAGACCACCGAATGCTGCACTAACTAGAACATCCACACCAGACCCCTTCACCAGTGTCCCAATGCAATCCAAACAATACATAATAATGTGCATTGCCCCTGAACGAAGATTCACATCGTTAAACCTAGTCGGCTCCCACCATTTGATCTGTCGGGCAACCATATTCAATTGCATCAATGGAAAGATTTGCATACGTCATGCCTAGGTCACTTATGGTTTTCTTCATGTATAGCAGTGATGTGATGACGGTATCAGGGTGAGCTGGTGGTGCATGTATGAGTAGGCCCGTCAGGTACACAGTCGCTAGCTTTGTTGCGGGTGTCACTTGGTCCCTGGCCAATTGGTTGTTTAAGCCGTACCAATCCAAGATATGGTCTGATGAAGTGAATTCGGCCACTGGGCGTTCTTGAGCTCTGCAGCAACAAGACTCAACCCTGGCACATGCATTCGTGTTTGTGATTCCTGAAGAAATATAAACTGCAGAAGGGTTAACCTTCTTTGGGCCAGTATAGTGCTTAAGTGGCACATACTGGCTGTATTTTCCTAAGAGATTGTGCAACGGTCTTCCGCAGTCGTAGGATCACAAGATTCATATCTCCAGGTCGATCGCTAGCACTACCCGGTTCTACGATGTCAGCGGGATGCTGTTGGAATTCCTGAGCCATGACATGTGTCTCTCTACGTCCATTGGGAGTTTAAACTAGAAGATCAATATTGTCAAACCACCCGAAGATTGGTCACACACTTCTCACCAAACCCATTGCTTGATGTAGATCACCACCGCTGTCGCCTACGAATTTGGCAGATGATTTGCGAAACCTTATCACCTCATCATATGATACTAGGATCTGTGATCCTGTAGAAGTTTGATCATCTCGGAAGTGCCATGTCTGTGACGAAGCTTCACTGCCATGTCCAGCGTTGTCTGCTTCCTAGTGCCGGTGATGTGACGTTGTACAGTACAGCTTGGGTTAGGATGAGAGACTTCTGTGCCACAGTGCCACAGGAAACTAATTCTGAGACTATGTACAGCAGTGTTGCGCTGGTCTGTTTCAGTGTGTTATTGTATGTGAATTCTCTCACATCATAATTCGCATTACTGTACTGTACGGCTCGAGCCTCACTCCTGATCTGCCGAACAACAGAGTCTATATTCTCCTCATATATCTGTTCAACAGCGAGGCAGCGAGGTCATATACAGACGGGTCAACGGGGTCGAATCCCGTATTTCACCTGTAAGAAAGGGGGAACATCTCAAAATCAGAACTGAATATTTACATCAAGAAACACATATATTCGAGCCTGAAATTAGAATAACCATATCTGGTGCCAGGTCTTCACCACCCCATCCCCTAAAAGTAATAGGATTAGCCATAGTCCTACTACTCTTATACGGGGTATAACAAACTCTCACATACATAATCAGGTAGCCCGAGATTCCGGAAAGGATGAACCCCATCGTTAAATTACCCTTGGCATGCATCCAACATGGGTCTGAAAACCATTTTCGTGAATTTATCATATTAAAAAACGGTTGCAGAGCTACAAAAGAAAATATGATTTTCGGTAATGGCGGCAACCAATTTGCATAATGAGACAATATATACATGTAATCACTGTATAAATGCCACCAGTGTCATCATTGACCATGAAAACATAGGTATAGACAGTTGTAGTGTATAGTTGTAGAGCTATGATAGGAAATATTTTTCCCGCTAATGGCGGCAACTAATTTGCATATTAAAAAAGTTGCCCAAGGTTGTCAAGAGGACAACCAAGCTGATTTGCTCCAAGACACCCATAGGAATGTAAATACACCAAAAAACCTTGTACTATAGACAATTCATAGGTCCGACATGTAATTCATAACAACGGCAAATGGACTACTGTTGTCGTCTGCGCATTTAGTTGGATATGACTAAAGTGCGCAATGGAGACTTTTGGCGCAATGGGCGCAATGGAGATTTCGGTACCAAATGGACTTTTAAATTACACATATCTTCTAAATAAATGCATCAAATTCATGTTTTTTCTTGTTGTATATATATATTATACTGTTACATATCTAATATAAGGTTTGATCATGTCCAGCCGTGTGCAAACGTTTGCTGTGGCCTAGGGAACTGTTTGAACCCAAGGCCGCGGGTTCAAACAGTTCCCGAGGGCCACAGCAAACGTTTGCACACGGCTGGACATGCTCAAACCTTATTGTTACATTACCAACAAAAAACTGATGTAATTTGAGCATTATATTCAGTATTTTCAGTACTTTTATAAATCGCCCCATTCATGTAAATAATTTTCGGTATGCATATTCGTAGTGACGTCATGAAGGCACTTCCGCGTAGTGACGTCATGAAGGCACTTCCATTACGCGCGGCTCTGGAATGAGCATTGCCTAAAGCCATGTGCAAACAGCACGCGCTATTTGTTTGCACATATGAGCCGCGTCCGAGAAAACCTGCCTTCGGGAGTCTGACGTCGTGAACTTAGCCGACGTAATTTCAGCCGAGATTTCCAATTATCGACGTTTGTCAGAACGCCGTGTAACGAACAGAATATATCTATAATCTGGCATATATGGGTGTGAAAAAAGCGAAACAGTCTTCGATCTGTCATGGATCCTGTCTGAGAATGTATTGGATGAACGTTAGACTGCCGTACGGTCCACCATTTTTATTAGAAACGGGCACATCTTATATTAGGTTTTTATTAGCAATAATGGCGTAAGGGTAATTTTCTTTCATTATGTTGCTGCCGATATCACATATAAACACGTTTGTTATTGATATGTGTGTTTTATTTTGACATAATATTTTCTTTGACACAGTTAACTGCTATCGACCACCATTTACAGGTGAAAACTGTGTGTAAGCTACATTTTGTATTTACATACAGATGGTCGGCAGCATATTTGTAGACCGTTGTAGCCTGGGCCAGGTTTCCCGCACAACTATGTTTCAGATCTGGTTAACTCGACGCAAATTTTCAGTTTATTGCTGAATTATTTCTTTCTAATATACATGTAATGTATAAAATTAACATTTATCGCAACATTTACCTGCAAAAACAACAAAGCCATGGATGTTACGATGTCTCATCTGTGCATATGCGCCGTCTGATCAGAACATAGGAAGTCCGCCATTCAGTCACTAGGGAATCCTTTCTCGAATACCGACATGATATGGGTCGCCGATCGTACATTTATTCCTGATATTGTAAGTCCGTTTTTCCAGCAGGTGGTTCAAGTACAGCTGTAAGCGAGACGATGTCGTGAACATTCTACATTTCTGTTGTCTGAATATGAAAAGCTTAAATCTGAATGCACACTGACGTGTGTGTCATGTTAATATAAGACATAGATACGATGGGATGATAGGCAGCATAGGTTGGAGACATTAGTATCATGGACCGTGATCTGCATCACTTGAGGATATTTTTTGCAAAATGACCCCTTTTCTGCATAGTGGAAGTCTCAAACTTAACATGAAACAGTTCAATTCAGTTACTTAGGGGGTTACGTGTTAATCGTCAAAGGTTGTAGCAGCATTGTCAATGAAAAATAGGGGGTTACGTGTTAATCGTCAAAGGTTGTAGCAGCATTGTCAATGAAAAAATAGCAGTATGGACAAACTTTTAAAAATCTAATATATCCACAGGAATCTTCGGAATGTCAAATTATTGGTGGATCAACTGTGCAGTTGGTCATAGACATGCACAGACGGACGGATGGATTGACGCATCCACACAAGCACGTGTGATTACTGGCATTTAGCTCATTTAATTTATAAAGTATCTCCCCTGTGTATCATTCTATTATAGTATACATATCAAGTAAAATAATATACAAAGTCCTCAGATTTTGATCAAATACAATAGTGTGTATTGTGATAATATAAATAGAAAATTTGCATTATGGAAAGCAAAAAAAAGATATAAAACTTCCTGACACATCAATGAGGTGAGTAATTATTTGTACCAGTTTACCGAATGCTTATTATTTTACATAGTACAAACATTCTATTTTCCAAATACCCAAATATAACAGGCTATGTGGTTTTTACATTGTACAAATAGTGTTTTGTTTACGCTTGTTTTTTACGCCAGCAAATATCTGCTCAAAGTTAAAACCGGTAACTGGAATTACCGAAACCTATTGTTTACCGAAAACCACCACCGAAATACCGGAAAACCCACCTGTAAATCACTATATATAACATACATATGTGTTTGTTGTGTGATAAAAGGTTTGTTTACTGTATTATAAGAAATATGCACTAATTACAAACTATGTGTGTGAAATAAAATAAGTTTGGACATATCACAGACCTAGAATAATTCTAGGTCTGTGATAAAAGGCAGCAACAGTGTGATAGAAGGTATGACAACAGATGAAAGGTTAAAAATACATCGAAACTAAAAGTAGCTTAAAAACAATCCATAGTGTCTTAAAGGAGTTGCAGATTAGGACTAATTGTTTTATTCATACAATGGGTATAACCAGATTAAACCCTCACATACAAGAATGCCAAAGAGGTACCTGAGGGCCACACCAGGTCTTCGTTCGGGATTCCGGTTAGGATGAATCCTGATCATTATACATATACAGCATACCGACGCCAGTTCATCATTAATCGGAACAGAAATAACAAGATAAAATAATGATGTGACATATATTCGAAGCTATCTTTATTCTTTCAGTATACTGCCTAAAAGCCGAACATACAGGACAATACTAGAATCAATCTGCTAAGCTATTGAGGACAAACTGAGAAATGTTAGTAGTGTTTTTCTAGCTACTCTTAAAGCACACATGTGAATGTGACTGGGGAAATGGGGTTCATGGTATTAGTCACTGTCTATTTCTGGGGGCCGTTTCACTAAACTTCTTACCACTAAAATGGTCATAAGTGCAAACTTCTGATCGTCTGAAAAATTCAATTGATGAATCCAATAATCGTTTACAAGAAATCATTGGTAATGTGGAATTTACAGACTATCATAAGTTTGCATTTACGGAACATTTTAGTCGTACAAAGATTAGTGAAACTACTTACTACAGCTTCACAAGGACATGCATCTATACTGTGTCAGAATCATCAAAGGTGTTTGATTGACTGAATCGCGAACAGTGGATACCATGTCGTCATAGATGATCTGGGTCTACGTAGGTCATAAAGGCGATATGCCCCATTTCTCTAATCAGGGCCACAAGTAAGTTGGCCTACTCGCTGACAAAACGGACCGTGCAACCACAGACCTAGAATATTGTTCTAGGTTTGTGGTGTAACGTTTCAAACAATATCAATATAGGATAGTATTATGATAGTGTTATGACTGAAAGGCAAACTTTGTATCCCTTGATAAGACGATACTGATTTGCAGGATGAGCTGCGGCAACATGGGCACCTTTTTGTCAGCCATGGACCAGGGGTCCATTTCACTAAACTTCGTACGACTAAAATGTTCAGGAGTGCAAATTTAGGATTGTCTGTAAATTTCACATTAACAATGTTTTCTTGCAAACAATTATAGGATTTACATTTATTGAGCATAGCCTATGCTCAATAAATGTGAATCCATCAATTGAAATTTCCAGACGATCCTAAATTTGCACTTGCAAACATTTTAGTCATATGAAGTTTCGTGAAACGGCCCCCAGATGTACTTAACATTAACAAACTGTGAGACACAGATAATGTTACCAACAGTGCAGTCAGGATAAAAGACACGCCATTTTGTACCTAAGAAAATGTTTGATTTTTAATTAAATATATTTACAGAAACTGTGATATTTTCTGTAAATGACATCGAAAGTTGACGAAATTGTGATTAATTGCTATGTCATTTACAGAAAATGTTGTCAATTGTGTAAATATCTTTTTCATGAGACGCCGTGCATAGTCTTACATACAAAATCACATGGCGTTTCTCATATGCTTATGATTAAACAATAATGGTTGAAGTGAAGATGTACGGTTGGTCACATATTAGTAACATATTAAAATGTGTGTTTAAATCGTGTAGCAAAACATACCGGTATATGTTAATCGAAGATTGATACACCGCCTTTGGCGTCAATCTTGCCAAAATCTTGACGTTTCTCACCATCTATTGGCAATATCAACTCTCAATCAAGCAGTTTGATTGGCTGTGCCTGAGCTGTTGCTACAGCTCAGGCTCAGCCAATCAAGCTGATTGCTTTCAAGCACGATATTCAAGTATTTTGTGATAGATACAGCGACAAATATTGGCCACATTAGCACAGGCGGTGACATACCACTTGCAGCCATAGGCCGAGTACAAACAGGGTTTGCTCTGTGATAAATATACATAATATGATTTACATTTTAAATACAAGCTACACATATCAAACTAAACCAGTAGTTAATAAAAGCCATATATTATACTCATATTATAAGTTCAATGAACAGGAATATTTAATGAACATCCTTAGTTATGTGAAAGGCCTTAATATGGTAAACATTACTATACACACGTGCGTATACCTTACTTGACAATAAAGTATGGATAAGATATACAGGTGTCTTATGCTGGAAAATGCAACTACAATAAAAACTAGAAATGGACGCTTGTCGACAAGCGCATGTGTATCCCCCTCCCCAGATACATAAGTAGTTTGAAAAAAGGGTGTTCGAGTTATGCTCTGGAGACAAAATCAGTGACGGAAAAACAAAGGGAGATAACTAAAGAATTAGTGATGCAAGAGTTGTCATTCTTGCGGGACACACCTTTAGGGTCGTGGTCTATGCATGTGTGAAGTTTCATGAAAATATTCCAAAGGGTGTTCGAGTTATGCTCCAGACACGAAATCAGTGCACGAAACAACAAAGGGAGATAACTAGAAATTAACGACGCAAGAGTTGTCATTCTTACGTGCGACACACCTTTGGGTCGTCTTCTATGCATGTGTGAAGTTTAATAAACTAGAAAATGTGTTCATAGAACACGGATGTCCCACATATCGCTTTGATAATAAATGAGGCCAAATTGCAAGTCAAAATTTTCTTTTACCTGAGCGTTAAATGTTTTTGAAGCACCAAGTATGTGACCTTGACCCTGGGCTTGGCGGGGGCAGGACAAACGTGGATTTGGCACAGGGCGGTAGAGGACCATTAGAGCAATGCGATATGAAGATACCATGAAAGAAAACGAAGATATTACCCGAGCTAAAGTTTTTGAATACTAAGTATGTGACCTTGACCTGGGCTTGGCGGGGCAGGACAACGGGATTTTGGCACGGGCGGTAAATTACGACCATTACAACGCGTATATAAATAGAAGTTGACCGTGAATGAAAAATTATAAGATTACCTAGCTTAAATTAAAGTTTTTGAAGCACTAAGTATGTGACCTTGACCCTGGCTTGGCGGGGGCAGGACGAACGTGGATTTGGCACAGGGCGGTAGACGACCATTAGAGCAACGCGTATATGAAATATGAAGTTGATCCGTGAAGTGGATAAAGAAAAATTATAAGATATTTACCTGAGCGTTAAAGTTTTGAAGCACAAGTATGTGACCTTGACCCTGGGCTGGCATTGGTGGGGGCAGGACGAACGTGGATTTGGCACAGGGCGGTAGACGACCATTAGAGCAACGCGTATATGAAATATGAAGTTGATCCGTGAATGGAAATAAAAATTATAAGATATACGTGAGCGTTAAAGTTTTTGAAGCACCAAGTATGTGACCTTGACTCTGGGATTGGTGGGGCAGACGAACGTGGATTTGGCACAGGGCGGTAGAGGACCATTAGAGCAATGCGTATATGAAATATGAAGATGATCCATGATCCATGAAAGAAAACAGAAAGTATAAGATATTTACCCAAGCGTTAATGTTTTTTGAAGCACTAAGTATGTGACCTTGACCCTGGGCTTCACGGGGGCAGAACGAACGTGGATTTGGCACAGGGCGGTAGAGGACCATTAGAGAGCAATGCGTATATGCGTGTTCGAGTTATGCTCTGGATACAAAATCAGAGCACGAAACAACAAAGGGAGATAAGTAAACAAGAATTCCGCGGAATCAGATGCCTCGCCTTGTCCCGCCTTGACCTCGAGCCTGGGCCCGAAAGCAATTTTCATTGGCCCGAACATATTATACAATTATTGACTAGTGAACCATAGAATATCAGATTATATTCTATGGCTCACTAGTCAATAATTGTTTTATTATATGATATAGTCTGTATATAGCACTTACGACTTTATGCTACTAGACAAAAATTGAAAAATTGAAAAAGAATTTGAAAAAAAAAATGAAGAAAAAAAAATGGAAAAAAAGTTTAAAAATTAAAAATAATAATGCTTGCTACTGGAGCCCAGAATTTTTTTGAATAGTCCTATATTTATCTACATATATCTGCACAGGTCCACATAATGCCACAATATTTTCAACACAGTTTTACGGAAATGTAATATAATCATTTACCTGTATAAATTACCTGTAAGTGGTCAGTGGTCAGTTGCAACATGCTAGCACATGCACAGGTGAATAGTCTGTATATAGCACTTACGACCTTATGCTACTGGACAAAAATTGAAAAATATTTGAAAAAAAAAAATGAAAAAAAAAAAAAAAATGAAAAAAAAATGAAAAAAAAAAAAAAAAATAAAAAAAAAAAAAAAAGTTTAAAAATAACAATGCTTGCTACTGGAGCCCAGATTTTTTTTCCAGTCAAATTGAAAAATAATTTGAAAAAATAATGAAAAAAAAAAAAAAAATTACAAAAAAAAAATAAAAAGTTTAAAAATAATAATGCTTGCTATTGGAGACCAGATTTTTTTTTAATAGTCCTATATTTATCTACATATATCTGCAGAGGTCCACATAATGCCACAATATTTTCAACACAGTACCCAATGTAGTGATTTACCTGTATAAATTACCTGGTCAGCAGTGGTCAAGCACTGGACATCTGCACATGCTAGCCATGCTTAGCACATGGTTCTCCAGTTTCTATTGTTCTCTCTACAGTAAGGTGTACAGAGCACACAAGAAAAGGTATACAGAGCAGACGAGAAAACAGGTCTTCATGCATTATTGTCCAGTTTGTAGAGTGCGCAAAACAAAAATGGGAGATAACTGAAAAATTAGCTACGCAAGAGTTGTCTTCTTGTGCGCGACACACCGCCGGGTCGTGGTCTATGCATGTGTGAAGTTTCATGAAAATATTCCAAAGGGTGGTCGAGTTATGCTCCGGACAGGAAATCAGTGAGCGAAAACAAAAAAGGGAGATAACTCAAAAATTAGCTATGCAAGAGTTGTCATTCTTGTGCACGACACACCTTCGGTTCGTGGTCTAATTGAATGTGTTAAGTTTCATAAAAATATTCCAAAGGGTGGTCGAGTTATGGTCAATCAGTGAGCGAAACAAAAAAGGGAGATAACTAAAAAATAAGCTATGCAAGAGTTGTCATTCTTGTGCGCGACACACCTTCGGGTCGTGGTCTATGCATGTGTGAAGTTTCATGAAAATATTCGAAAGGGTGGTGGAGTTAAGCTCCGGACACGAAATCAGTACGAGAAACAAAAAAGGGAGATAACTAAAAAATTTGACTAAATTAAATCTACTATGCAATTATTTTAAGTTTCTGTCTATATGAAGTATACACATGTTTGTTTGTTGGGGTTTAACGGCCTATCAACAGCTAAGGTCATTTAAGGTCGTTTCAATGGGTTTAGTACTAAATCCCATATATTACCTGTACAAATGGGGGGAAAATCCCAAAATAAGAACTGAATATTTACAATAAAAAAAAAATATATTCAGCCCCGAAATCAGAATAATCCTGATCCGATGCCAGGTCACCACACCAGAATTACTTGCCCCCCCCCCCCCCCCCCCCTCCCAAAAGCAGTAGGATCAATAATAATCTTACTACATTTTATAATGGGCAATAACCCAACTCAACTCCCAGGTAACAAAAGAGCCAAAGATACAAACGTACCCGAGGGCCAAACCAGGCAAATCATGATGCCTATAAGGAGGAATCCCTACCGTTCAGTTCATTTACGACATCACGTTCGCGCCGACCAACGACCCACAATATACACATGTAGTATGTTATTCACAACACATATTCAGCGGGTGGGTGAGTGAGTGAGTGAGTGAATAGGGTTTTAACGTCCGCTTTTCTGACATAGAGGTACAAGCCTCAGGAGTCTACACGCAGACGGGTCAACGGGGTCGAGTCCCATATCCACCTGTCCAAGGGGGTAAATCCCAACTTCAGAAACTCAATATTTACAATCAAAAATATATATTCAGTCCTGAAATTAGAACAACTGATCTGGTGCCAGGCCCTCGCCACCAACCAGCATCATTTATCCCATCCCCTAAAAGTAATAGGATTAGCGCTAATCTTACTTTTATATATGGGCATAGCCCGACTCAACTCTCACATACAAGAAAGCCAAAAAATGTACATGAGGGCCAAATCCGGTATAGTGGGTTCCGGAAAGTATGAACCCAATCGTTAAGCCAGTTTAGTCGCCTTTTACGACAAGCAATGGCTACTGCAGCACTATTCTCAGGATCAGTTTATCCCGCCCCGGTGCCTGCACGGGGCGTGTGGGGGGGGAACAAATCGCCTCTTAAAAAAATATAAATAGAACAAAATATAAAATTGCGAAAGTGGCGATCGCCAGCGGAATCCCTGCATATTTTGGAGTTCAATGGGCCGTAATCCGACAAAAGCAAGCTACACTTTTACTCCCTAAGTAGTGTTGAAACGGATATAATTCCAGCACAAAAATATTTACACAATTCCCTAACATTTGATTGGCCCGTAGCAAGTCTCTGTCCAAAATTTATATCCCAGTAAACTCCCACGCCGAACTACTTTCCGTAACTGTGAGGCGCAGTTAAAATAATTCTTAAGAAAACGGAAAATAAACACATTTTCTTGATGAATTTATTTAAAATGCTGGAATTATAAGGAATGAATGGCCTTTTTGTTGAATTTATCGGGGATATAAACTTGGAAAAGTCGCGGGAATACTGGACGAGGCCTTCCGGCCTTCGTGCAGTATTCCGCGATTTTTCCAAGTTTATGCCCCGATAAATTCCACAAAAAGGCCATTCATTATATAATAAAATATAGTATGATTAAGCACTTATTTTCACAACTGCAGTGACCAATGAACAGTTATCATAATAACCGTAAAGATTCATCTGAATACATATTGTTTGTGATAAACAAGTAAAAACCATTGATTGATTCATTACTGGTGTGTAACGCCATATCAACAGCTACGGTCATTTAAGGCCGGGCCAACGGGTTGGACAATCCCGTGTAGTGTTTAAACCGGTCCATAATGAGGAAATTCCACTCAATATTTACAGAAAGATATATATTCAGCCCTGAAATTAGAATATCCTGACCGGGTGCCAATTAAAATTCCACGAAAAATTGTTCTGTTATTGTAATGTTTATCAATGTTTTAGCAGGAAATTGAGATAAGGGATAAAAACGATTCTATCAGGGACCATGATTATGATATGTAACAGATATACCGGTAGAACTGAAAATATGATGTAAAACATAAAATGGAAATACATGTACAGTCACACATAAGAGAATTATAAAATAAAACATATATATAACAGAATAAAACAAAAGTTAAACATCAATAAAACTAGACTACATTCACACTATGTATATGGTAAATACGCAATACGCATAAGCTATTTATAGATAAGATTCAGTACTGTCCCGCATTCAGTGCTAAATATATATTAAAGCGCGTAGTACAGTAGTAATTAACACAACAGGAACAAAACAAACTGAATTGAAAATTAAGGGACGTAATTCAATATGAATTTCTGTTACTTTACTATTCTTGTTGTCTGTGGTGTTACATCACATTTCTCTCCCTTTAGTATACCCAGGAATTATTCTATCAGAATGTAATTTAAATATAGTTAACATTTACATTGCATCCTTATAGATTCTTAGAAGACAAAATTATAGTCACAGGAACATAATATGAAAGATGAGCATACATAACTTTATTAGCACAATAATTTCATCACACGAGTCCAACTCTGGTACTATCTCGTGTTGATCACCATTTTTTGCCTACCTTGATTTTGAAAATCAGTCATATTTTCAATAAATGACACCAGAAGTTGACACAGAACTCATGAGCTCTGCATTTTGTGTCAAATTCCAATGACATGTCCAAAATATATTGCACTTTTACGAAACTAAAATCAGATGAAAACCGGCAATGTGAAAAGGGTGGAAATGCTACCAGAGCGAATACAAGTGTCATCCATAGTTTTCCGGTTTGCCACGACAGTAATACATACCCGTCTTAACTACTAGTATATTTAGCGACGTTCCTCAGCAACTCCTAATAGACGCTTCAGTTTTTGTATAAAAAACACTGGTCAAAACGCAACCAGGTTAAATCACCTTTCGCAAGTGTATAAATTTTAAAAATAAATAATAAAATTTCTATATACACTGAGGGCATAACATTAACCTGGAAACTAACAAGTAAAATAGGTAAAACTTTGACACTTGCGTAAATATAGCATGATATAATACATATGGAGTTGGTGTGTTACACATGGTATACTAACTAACATCTGCCAGCCGAAGATATAATGCACATTTCATTCTACGTTATGATCTACTCAGGGAATACATAAGTGTGTGGTCAGTTCTGCCAATTTACAATGATATATATTTCTATATATATTTCTATATATTCAGCTTGGTGGAAATTGCTGTTACGATACATACAAGCTTGTAACTGCCATTGAATTCTACACATTTCCATGCACACCAACTCTGTTATAAGTGTTAATCAGAATAGTATATATTATAAGCGTCCCAACCTTTAATACAAGTTATAAAATGTGGCATATGAATTAATGAATTAACTAATGACAGTGAGCAAACACATGTACCCAACACCAGTTATAGTTACTTGTCCGATACAGTAGAGCCTCTCTCAACCGGACATTGGGAAAATCTCCGTATGTAACCCTGTCAACCCTTATTGGATTTAGTTAGGTTAATTTTCCGACCAATCAAATTGTCACAAAGTGATTTTCAGACTAGTTCATTTATGAAAAGGAGGTGGGTATTTATCCTGAAAAATTACTTGCAAAGAGTGCAGATCCTGATAAGATGGCTCTTCACAAGACGCTGATCTGGATCTACATCGTTTGCAAACTATAGAAGGATATAGTGTGGAAAGGGCTAAGTTTGATGGATTTTGCACATTCATATATGTTATGTGATGCTTTAGGCATCACATAACATATATGCATATGCAAAACCCATAAACCCACTAATAGGCATAATTCCTAATGGTTGGTCTATGGTTCATCAACGCTTTCACTCCAATATGGTCATGTTAATTTATTTCACTGTTCCATTAATGAGAAAATGTGAATTCTATTTCGAACTGAACACTACTGACAAATGCTGCAGATCCTGATGGATGACTCCTAAGGAGCCGGCTCATCTGGATCCGCAGTATTTGCACATGTTGCCTTTATGGCCTGTAGGGTGGAAATGGTTAGGTGTCATACAACATAAATAGTCGTTATCTCCAATGATTAGTATGTTCATAGCAAAGGGCTCAAATGCCGGAATTAAAATAGCAACCACTAAATCGGACACGCTGGGACCTCCCAGGATGTCCAGCTTAGAGAGGCTCCGCTGCACATGTATGACAATTTAGTTCATGGTGTTTGGCATGAAACAGGTTAAACATAGCAACATGTTTCACAACCTAACAAAGCTAACTGCTAGGCCACAGGCAATTGAACTCCCCACCCACATAACCCCCAAGTAGATAAATCCATCTGCCATGATGTGGTCCGTCTATACTACATATGGTATAGACAAGTACATTGATAATAGATAGTATTTGGTGGGGGATGGGGGAGTTCAAGTGTCTGTGGCTGGACTAATGACGGTAAAGACACATGTGCATTTAACATAATCATTTACAGAGTCACTGCCGACAGGAATAGCAGCATCAACAAAGAATTTATAGAGAAAACCTGCCAAAACTAACTATTTTACATGGAAAACATATTCCGCAATATATTATATTACATTGCATTTAAGCACTTGTCTTAATGAGAAAAAGCAAAATTCCCACATTGTCACAAAAGTAGCTTGCAATGAGAAACAATTGAAAGAATGGAATGGAATCAAGTTGAACAGCATTTGTTAACTACATTTAGATTGATTGATTTATTGATTGGTCTATCAACAGCTAAGGTAATTTAAAGCCGGGCCAAATGGGTTCGATCCCGTATTTAAACTTGCTGCATTGGAGAGAAAACTCCCAAAATCAGAACGGAATATTTACATCAAAATAAATACATATTCAGCCCTTAAATTAGAATAACCCGACCTGGTGTCAGGTCCATACCACACCAGTTACTTGGCCCCTTCACCTCAAAGTAATAGGATTAGGAATAATCGGATTACTCATACAAGGGGTATAACAAGATTAAACCCTCACATACAAGAATGCCAAAAATGTATCTGAGGGCCAAACCAGGTCTCCGTTCAGGATACCGGTAAGGATGAATCCCGTTCAGGATACCGGTAAGGATGAATCCCGATCGTTAAATTAAACATCATATACTCCCACCTGCCACCCACTTGTTAGCTACAGCAAGTGACACAAATATTGAAATTATAAGTTTTTGTGTTAAGGACGGACGAACGGACGGATGGACGAAAAGCTGAAAAAACCTTTGCAAGCTGGGAGTAAATGGACAGTATGGGTGTGTAGACACAGGGGTCCCGATTCATTATAAGCTTCGTACGACTAAAATGACATGCAGCCTATGCTCAATAAATGTAATCCAATAATTGTTTACAAGAAAATGTTGTTAAAGTGAAATTTACAGACTATCATAATTTTGCACTTACGAACATTTTAATCGTATGTAGTTTAGTGAAACGGGCCCCAGGTGTGTAGACATGGGGTATTAGGCGCGTTCATTTCTTCGGCATAAGTACAAGTGCAAGCTGCATTTGATTTTGATGAACTAACAACATTGGGTTACTCGGCTAGAAACTGGAGCTGTATGCAACAATACCCTGGGGGCCGTTTCACTAAACTTTCTAAGACTATTCGTAAGTGCAAAATTATGATAGTCTGCAAATTTCACATTAACAATGTTTTCTTGTATGTAAATTTCACATTAACAATGTTTTCTTGTAAACAATCATTGCATTTACATATGCAGCCTATGCTCAATAAATGTAAATCCATCAATTGCAATTCCCAGATGATCCTAAATTTGTACTTACGAACATTTTAGTCGTACGATGTTTAGTGAAACGGCCCCCAGATCTGTAGTCAATCTAAATCCTACCAATTTCAGAAGATATGTCCTGCAGAAAATGGAGTTTGGCAGTAATACACAATTAAACCGAAAATACATTTGAAACGAGTGAGTGAGCGAGCCATCTCATCAGGATCTGCACTTTTTAGTAATTTTCAATTTTTTTTATAGAAAAAAAACCCCCTATTTTCATAAATGAACTAGTCTAAAAATAATTTTGCGACAATTGGATTGATCAGAAACTTAGCATAATCCCAGTCCATTCCAGTATTTAGGGTTGAAAGGGCTAATCTGTATCAAGGCATGCTCGGCGGTTCCAGTTTCTGCACTGTATCCCATTTGGAATGTTTTATAAAGAAAATTACACAAAGAATACAAAAATATATTTCCTCATATTTACACGTACATGTACACATAAATCATTTACACGATCTATCAACCTATGATTTAGAACAGTGAAACCCTTTTGCACACATGACAGACTAACATACACACAGATTCACAATTATGTACACCAATATATACAGCTGTAAATGCTATTAATACAATTAGACAGTTGATTACAATCGTACGATGGGTGAATTTATGTTGTATACATACATTGTCTATTAGTGGGCGGGCATCGGTTATGTGTAGATGTTTAAGTACGCCAATGTCATAAATACAAACTTAATTTTTGAAAACAAATAATATAGATACAAAAAAGTGTAATTCTTTTCGTAACATTTCTTCCTAAATTGTTCTCTTTTTTTCAATGAAAGTATATGCTGTGACCACTCATTTCAACCGTCTCGTTGAGATGCTTCAAATGAGTGGTGACGACATATAAACACTTTCGTTAAAAATCTGTGAAGTATTGGTCCAACATTATGAGTGACGGCCTGATGCACAGAATATTGTCATAATTACAATTAAAATGTTTTCTTCAAGATAGGTTTGACAGTTCAGGAAAACCACCTCATATGAGAATGATTCTCACATGCTGCATGTTTTGATAAAGAAATAAGGTGAATACAACAAAAAAACAGACAATAATATTCAAATCCCACACGCTAATTAATGAGGAAGACCTGATCCAAAATCTACGGGGAGAAATATCGATGAAAGACACAGCGTAAAATCCAGAGCTCCAGTTAAGGTGCGTAATTTGGCGACAAATTTCTTATTTCTCTATCAAAAATGGCATGTTGGGAGTGCTTTAGAATCGTCTCAATGAGACGATTCTAAAGGACTCCCAACTTGCCATTTTTGGTGAAGAATAAATAAGAAAATTTCACCACAAATTACGCACCTTAACTGGAGCAAACTCTGCAAGCCAACGTCATATCAAGATCATATAATGCGTCTACTTATATTGAAACAACTGAACAAATTTCTGTGCACCAACGAAGTTCATTGAGAGGATATAGGATTCAGACATCTGTGGTAAAAAGGCACTATATGCATGAATGTATGAATATAAGTCCTTTTGTAGTTTAGTATTGTCAGACCGCTTCCTGCTCCCATTTGAAACTGGATGAATAATGTCCTTGGTGTTATCTAGAGAAAATATACAAGACAAAA
Organism: Conchocele bisecta; assembly: GCA_029237695.1. Lineage (NCBI taxonomy): Eukaryota > Metazoa > Mollusca > Bivalvia > Lucinida > Thyasiridae > Conchocele > Conchocele bisecta. The sequence continues at coordinate 69,214,605 of CM055266.1, forward strand.
CACGACACGATAACTCAATTGCACTTGTGTTGCTGAATATAAACTATATCTCCAAATCGTTTCCTCCACACACGTATAACATGTAAAACTATTCAACAACAATGTTGAAGTATATTATGGGTCTACACAGAGTCTCTTGCATAATGGGTAACCGATACAACATTTGCGACAAGCATGGCCCGCAATCTGATCTGGGTCTACACTGTTCGCCATTCAATCAATGAAGTACCTTTGCTGTCGTCAGCAAAACTATTTGGCAATGTATGGACGTGAATTCTTTTTGCCGAATTTGTGCCGATTTACAGTTACTCCCAAGTGTTTACAATTACGATGAT
>CM055266.1:69215439-69242488 GCA_029237695.1 Conchocele bisecta
AATTACGATGATCAACATAATATCTGACCATATTTTACATCTTACATCAGAGCTCCAGGGTTAATTTTTGTTGATCAACTTTGGGGAGATTTTTCGTTTTATTTCTTCGCCAAAATTGGGCAAGTTGGGAGTTGCTTTAAAATCGTCTCATGAGACATTCTAAAGCAATCCCAACTTGCCACTTTTCGTGAAGAAAAATAGGAAAAATACCCAGAAAATTTGGGTCCAATTACGCACCTTAACTGAGCTTTTGTTTACATATCACATAAAATTTAACATTTCTAAACCCTTCTCATATTGACACCCCAAAAAAACAAAAGAATCACCAATTGAGTAAAACAAGTATGTTACGTACCTAAGAACAGTTATTAAATCAAAACACAAACATTACACGACCATTTAAAAAAATTTACAACGCATGGGATTTCAGTGGAATTACAACATATTTGAAATCACAACTGTTTTTTTAAAAACACTTTTATTTTACTTCAACCCAATTCCTTTCGGAATTTCCACCTTTACGGTATGCATTTTAATTAAAATATTTTATTTTTTATTATTATTTTCTCAATGAAAGTATATGTTTGTGACCATCATTTGTAAAACCGTCTCGGATGAGGGGGACGGTTTCAAATGGTGGTCGCAAACATAATACTTCTTGAGTGGGCCTAGTGGGGCATATGTAGGAATTTGGATTCAAATGTAAGCAGTTTTTATTTTTTAATTTAAGGGCATGGCAACGCAAGCAATTAACTACAACATGCCATACTGTTTACAGAAACGAAGTGTCCAAACTATTGTGCTCAAAAATGAGTTTCAATACTAGGTGGGGGGGAACCCCCTAGCAAAAAAACAGATGCCAATTAAAATTCTGTGTTCCCCATGTTCATTCTTTCCATCATGAAATTGTTCAATCTTTTACATCATGAAAAATTTTTTAAATTCGGGAGCTCCAGGATAAGGCTGATGCGTATTTGCTAAAAATACCCAATTAAAATTGCAAAAACCCAATTGAAATCGAAAAAGTAGCGAGTATCAAAAAGCATAATAATTTTGTTTTTTGTGGGGTACCTCTATCATTTTTGCTGCAGAAAACAATAAAACAGACCACAAATTTATAGCAGATTTTTCTTTATTTTTCCATGAAAAAACACCCCCATCTTGGTATTTCATTAGAATTTGTCTCCAAGGAAGGGGGGGGACAAGTCTAAATGAAATGCCAAGATATGTTTCATTTCAAAAGCAAAAATATTCAATAATTGCTGTCTGTTGATGTGTAAAACAATAGTGTGAATTTTATTTTTGCCCATTAAAATTAAAAATTTGAATACCCAATTGCTTCAGAAATGATGGGAGTGACAATACTCAATTACTAATAGCTTATCTGGAGCCCTGTTATTACAAACATAAAAAACTCCACGGGGGGGCTATACCGCTTTGCCCCCTCTTTGCTATCCGACGATTTGGGTTTCTTCTTATTTTTCACCATACAGTCCATAAAAAAACGGAGCCGTCTTCTTCATTAAACTTTTGCTGAAAGTCAGTCGCCACCATATTCTTCCGTGATATCTTCGTCGATTTCATACGGCTCACACCTTTTCGTTAGCGGACACTTCATATCAGCCTGTTTTCTCATCGTCCCCATCATAATCATCCCTGTAATACATGGACATTATTTTAATCCAAGAGACTGGGGGGGGACAATATCAACTTTTGCTGTCAGATGCAGAATAGTGAATTTAATTTTTACACAAAATGTGACTGTGACTGTTAGAATATAATAAACGATATATAGTGCTGGACGGCCGTTTTCATCGATTAGATGGCGAAACAGTGCAGATTTATGATCAGACCGGGCATCAGGATCTACACTATTCTCAAAAAAAAACCCATAAAAGCCCCGGATGCACAGACTGACCTGAAATCTACACTGGGGGTCACAAAACCATAAGCCCCATTTTCTTTCCACAGTCACAAGCCACATTTTAACGAAATATGCAATTCAAAACAGCGAGTTTTGCTGTTCATAAAACTTGCATAGTTTTAAAAAATACAATGCAATTGTGTTATTTTGGGGCACAAAAAATCTACTGCTCTACAAATAAGGGGTTTGAAAAAATCTGCAAAAGCTCAGCAATACCTATCCTTATACAAATATAGTTACATGTAGCATTAATTTCGTACATTCATGTTTAATTATGTAATTCACATACCTGCAAGGCAAACGCAGCACATAAGACTTAACTGTCTGTGGGGAATCGCACGATCAAAGCAGAATTCCAAAAAGCTATGCCCAAATTATAGCATCATACTGAAGGGCTCAGAGGGAAGAAAGGGGGGGGGCTAACTCCCTCATGGAGTTAGCCCCCCTTCTTCCATTGACCCCCTTAAAAATTGTGTTTGTGTGAAAAAATGCATTAGTTTTACCCTCTGTGGTGTAAGGATGTAAAACAATGTGGTATTTATTTATTTAATGTTTTACAAACACAAGTCGCATGTTTATGTTGGAAAATCAAATTCACAGGTGATTCTAGCGTGTCTTGGTGATCACTTTATTGTTTGCATATACATGAAACACCTTTCTAAAAAAACAATTGTACAAAACAATTGAAAATGCGCCACGGGTTCTGAAGATTATGTAATTTAGAAAGGTACAAAAATATTTTTAAGCATTCGCCACCGGTGTATGAAAATTTCCCACACCAAAAAGTTGTAAAAAAAATTCATACTTGCATATATAACGTGTTACAGTGTGTCGAAACTGCTGTTTGGGTGGGTTTTTGGGCATAGATTTTACAGATGGTAAAATTATTAACATAAAATCTCCAAAAGATTTTGAGTGTAAACTATACAAAAAATGCATCACACTAACCTTAAATTCACTTTTTTAAAATAAAATAAAACACATTCACTCCTCATCATTATTATGTTAGCCGCCGTCTTTGAAAAAATATTGAATCACATGACGCAGTCATTTGGTTGGCTATTAAAATGGAAAATGATGGGTTCAGTCCTCCAGTAACTAGCAGTGTGTGTTTTGGGGGACACGTTTTTGGTACAGTTTACACTTAAATCTTTGAGATTTATGTTAATGTATTAGCAACTGTAAAATCTATGCCGAAAACACTGCCGAAACGGTGGTTTCGCACGCTGTAACACATTGTATAGGCAAGTATGAAATTTACGACTTTGTGTGGGATTTTTCATACAACATTGGTGAATTGCTATACTTTTGTACCTTTCTAAATTACATAATCTTCAGACCCGGGTGCATTTGAATTGTTTTGTACATCGTTTAGAAAGGTGTTTCATGTATATAAAAACAATAATTGACCATCCAAGACACGCTAGAATTACCCGTGATCAAATTCAGTGAAATGTATGAACACTACAGAGCTTTAATTCCAAACAGTCAATTCACCCATATGCAATATATAAGTGTGTAGGTATTGTTTTTGTCTTCGCAAGGTTCTTGATTTTGTAGCAAATGTAAATTGGCCATGTTAGCGAATCAAAAACACTGTCAATAGTTAAATGCTTATTGTAAATGTTGACAAAATGAGCGTGTGAGCGACTGCAGGTTGGAATGAGTACGACAGCGAGATACCTTCCATCAGTAGCCTATTTCACCAACATTGCAAAGGATACTTTTCTAGCAAAGTATACTTTGAGGGAGAAATTTTCAATTTTAGGATAAATTTATTAATGTTTATTATACTGAATTTATTACATTATCGCAGCCATTTTGGCTGTGATCATGTAATAAATTCAGTATAATAATTCTGCATACCTTTAATCATGAAATATATGCATTAGTTAGTTCTATATGACATAATGCATTTCAGGAAAAATAAATAAGTATACTTTGCAATGTTGGTGAAATCGGCTACAGAACATGGCCACGGAACAACATACAGAAACGACGTGAAAATCTGGCTGTCGGCTGACAAATGCCTCTGGTCATAGATTGGATTAACTCTTCTTATTAAATTATTAAACTCTTTGCATGCTGGGAAACTTGTGGGCTATAAATAGTTCAAAACTAGCGGACAAAAATTCATCATATTTTCTTTTATTTCTCCTCGTAAATATCATGAATTACAGAGAGAAATAAAACATATAGTCCTAATTTGTTTGGCGGATATTTTCGCCGCTAGCATGCAAAGAGTTAACTGAACTCACTGACACACAGATGGACGACACATATGGACGGATACACAGTCCAAACACTATATACCTCCCGACACTTCAGAAACCAGGGGGCATAAAAATTAGTAGCGGCTGACAAAAGGGATCTCAAGACATTTTTCAATAAACGGTCTTACTGCACACTTCCATAGCAACGTCAAAATCCAATATTGTGTACTGATGTTGGTTAATTTTCCAATTGAAATTCAAGAGCATTTTCAGGATTATTGACAGCTTTTTAACCCTTTCACCCTAAGTATCTGGAATGGATTTTGATTTGTTAATTTTGCAACCAAATACAACTTGAACCCATCACAAAAGGTTTTTCAGACTAGTCCATTTATGAAAAGGGGATATTTTCTGTTAAAGCTCTGACAACACATTTTATATGGCTTTTCAAAGATGAGACACGAGTTTGGAGATTCAAGCTCACATTTTTTTGTGTAATTTGTAGTAAACACACTTCAGTAAGAAACTGGCAAACACCATAGGCCACGATCTGACGGCAAGGTGGCGTAACCAGAACTGATCTGAGCGTTTGTTGGTCATATGGTCCATTGTGTCAGCATGTACCACATATTTCATGCAGAGGAATAATATAAACACAAAAACAATTTGGAAGAATGTGATTTTCAGGAGATATTTATATTTTACTACAAAAACATTAGAAATTTGGCCTGTCATAAAAACAAATATCCCCGCTGGCAGCCAAAGAAAATGAGAAAACAAAAAAGGTTGGAGGATCATGGACTTGTCACAGAATAATAGAGGACCATCAGAGGAATGCTTGTCAGAAATTTGAAGTAGTTTTTGAAAGGGAAACAGAAATTATACAAAATTTACCTGGGCCCGGTTGCTCAAAACCTCTGTTAGCTTAACAGACTGTTAAATCCTTAGCAATGCTAGGTTTATTTAACAGTCTGTTAAGCTAACAGAAGCTTTGAGCAACCGGGCCCAGAGAGTTAAGGTTGTGAATGCTCCAAGTATGTAACCCTGACCTCATTACAAGTTTAAAATCATGTCACATAGTGAGACAAATTTCCAATGATGAAACTGAAGCAAGACAAACAGTATGTGCAATATAGAAGAGAAGGTTTAATTGATGGTAGAATTATCTAATGTACATGCGTAATTCAGTAAATATATCCGTCAAACCCACCAAGTTCTGACGGTCTAATAACATAAATGAGACACGCCATGTGATTTTGTACCTAAGAACATGTACGATTTTTCATGAAATATATTTACAGAAACTTTGATATTTTCTGTAAATGACATCGAAAGATGACAAAATTTTAGTCAACTTTCAACATCATTTACGGAAAATACGGAGATATCGCACAGGTACAAAATCACATGGCTTGTCTCAAATGAGACAATCCATCTGAATTTAACTAAGAAGATGTGCGATGTTTCATAAAGTTGACGAAAAGTTCAGCATGTGGAATTGCTCTGAACATTTCGTCAACTTGTGGCGTTAATTCCAGCAGATATCAGAGTTTCTATAAATATTTTTCCAGAAAAAGCACACATCTTCTTAGGTACAAAATCACATGGATTGGCTGAAATAGAGATTTCTGTTCAGTAGAGGATAAGATAAACTTAGGCAGTAGAAAACATCGAATGTTGTTTGACGAGCGGCCCAACATCAGAGGTCCAGATAAGGTGCGTATTTGCGTAAATACGCAATTAAAACATGCAAAAACCCAATTAAAATCAGAGACAATGCGTACCAAAAAGCAATTAAAATGTCTGGTACGCAATTCTTTTTTATCCTGTAGCGTACTCCTCAAATGTATTTTCAGTCTGTTGCGTACTGCTAGATGTGTTCATGTATACAATCCTACAAAATTATCGCCGATGATCTGTGCGGTCGGCCATTCAATGTTTACAAAGTCTGGTCCCGGCTCTAGCTGCGGACAATGTCTCGCTGTATATCACCGATAATGGCTGGAAACCAGTTTTCGGGTGTATTCGATTTGAACTCCAGGATATAGCGGGAGAGATTCCGACTTTCAGCGGGGAAAAAATGGGTCCAACTCAACACAAAACTCTAGTAACCCATCACATGGCAGTTGTTTCGGGTACCGTTCCAAGTTAATGAACCAAAATCTAAAATTTCCACCCTTATCGCATCGGCCGTTTTTGCCCATATTGATTTGGAGAAAAATAAATCGCATAAGAGGGCCTATCAATTACGTCATTTACGGAAAATATTACTGATTTTCAAATCAATAATTGTGGAAAAAAACCGGCAATGCGACACTATTGTGAACCGGACATCCAGGCTCATTACTAGTCTATTTTCTTAAATTGAAATCGATGTGAAACTGCTTGTTTCGGCGACACCGAGTCTACTCAAGGAGATGCAACGAAAAAACGTCCGTGACAGACATTTTATTATTTTGAATGTGTCAGGTTTATATTTTACATGTGGGACAGTATCACAATAAGTAATAAATGAAAATATGGTAACATTATTACTATTTCGACCAACGCACACGTTGAATAAAATGGCGGTCAAATTAACTAAGTTAAAATAGGACGAGTTGAAACGGCGCCCGAATTCACCAATTAATATAATCGTAGATAGCGATAGACACTATATAACACAATCGGATCATGTCAGCTTTTTTTCGTAGAAAATTGGTGACACATGCGCAACAAAATGGCGGCCACAACAAAAGTGGAAGAAAAAAATTGCAAAAGTCCACCACCAATGTTAACCTTATTTCGATTTATTTTACGACCGATGCAAAAATGGAATCTCAATCCATTGCACAAGGCATCATACAGTCATTTTGTTGAGCTCGGTGTGTGGAGACCCCAAATTAATCGTGATTGACATTATTGATGAATTGCTGTCAAACGTGGTCGGCAAAAAAAAAACTGATCCCGTCCCTGTTGCAAAGATCAATCTGCCAATCAAAGCATTCTTGATCAGCGTATGCACTGTTTGTCATTCAGGTAATGAAACATCTCGCATGATTTTTTAATACACGATACTGCTTGTTACACAACTTATAACTATAAGTGTGCTAGCAGATCCGGAACTACACAGGTCACAAATGCCATAAGCCCATGCAATTACTATAGTAACAGTTACTTATATGCACTTCGAATCATTGAAAACTTGGAACTAATCATTTTGGTGTTCTTATAAGTAAGGGAAGCAGTGTTACCATACACATGTAAGTATAACACTGCTTCAATTAATTATATGAACAACAAAACATTACCATTAATACATAAATTATTACGATTTGTTTCCGAATCGGTTTTTGTAATAAAAATATGGAAATACCCAATTGAAAAAAAATTGATGGTAACGTTTTTAAAATACCCAATTGAAAATTGAGAATACCCAATTTATTTCAAAAGTATCGAGTAACAGTACCCAATGCCAAATTCCTTATCTGGAGCCCTGCAACATTACAATTTAGGGCCAAACAACCCCATATAATGAAAGTATCATAAATGAGATAAGCCATGTGGTTTTGTACCTACGTAGATCACAGGTTGAAGTAACGGACCGAGGTCTATAAATACATTAAATATGCCTAAAAGCATCAATAAATGAAGAAAAAAAAAGCTAAAATATTTTCTTACTCCCTCCATATAGACTCCATATGCCATATGCCATATGGAGTCTATATGGAGGGAGTAAACAGAATTATTTAGCTTTTTTTTCTTCTTCATTTATTGATGCATTTAGGCATATTTAATGTATTTATAGACCTCGTTCCGTTACTTCAACCTGTGACATAGATGTGTTTTCATGATCAATATTTACAGAAACTGTAAATAATGTAAATTTTGCAAATATTTTTCACAAGATATCGCACATCCTTTGGTACAAAATAACATGGTTTGTCTGAAACAAAGGGTGGCCCACGAGAGCAGATGCCATACTTACCTAATACTTAAAATTGTCATAGTCATACCTGTCAATGACACGACAGCTGTAAACGATACAACACCCATGTTGTACCAAATATAATGATGTTCATTTTATGTCAGATAATGAACCACTACTGATTGGGGTTAAACATCAAGGTCATAATCATATACGGACAACAATGCACCTGTATAGGGGTTAACCCATTTCATGCCGAGGATACACCATTTTGTTTGTGGAAAGTTCTAAATATTTTCCTTCTAGGCACTGAGAAGTATATGTCGTGACCACCATTTGAACCGTCTCGTCGAGACGGTTCAAATGAGTGGTCACAACATATACTTTCATTGAGAAATAACAAAAATAAAATATTTATCAAAAACATTATACATGTACCCGTAAAGTTGTATTGCCCATGCAATGGGTTAAACACTGACCATTCAGCTCTGACATTACAATAACAAGGAGATGTGGCCTGTCGGCACACAAATGCCCCTGGTGGCATATTGGAGAAATGACCAATTTCTTAAATGGACCCACAAGCAAACACATGGACGTCCTCACAAGAGGCTCTATCGAGACCGGGAGTATACAATATTTGAATACTGAATGACAGTGTCCTGACAGGCAGTCTTACTAAATCGGATCACAAGCATTTGGCGTGTTTCGGCTTTCATAAGAGCTCCGCGGAGCAAGATGTCCCGCCTGGCGCAGTTTGATAGTACATAAGGAGCTTGTATGGGGAATACCTGGGTTAGTAGAGCACCGTGGGCTTTCCTGCAGAAGGATCGGGATGTTGTTACAAATGCATGTATGGAATATTAAAGCATAAACTGAGCGTTAACTTTTCCAAACACGTAAATTTCTAAGTCAGTGACCTTGACCTTTGGGGTTAGCGGGCACCATGGGCTTTCTGTAGAATGATGCGGGATGTTGTTACAAATGCATGTATGGAATATTAAAGCATAAACTGAGCGTTAACTTTTCCAAACACGGAAATTTCTAAGTCAATGACCTTGACCTTGACCTTTGGGGTTTAGCGGGCACCATGGGCTTTCTGTAGAATGATGCGAGATGTTCTTACAAATGCATATATGGAATATTAAAGCATAAACTGAGCGTTAACTTTTCCAAACACGGAAATTTCTAAGTCAGCGACCTTGACCTTTGGGGTTTGCAGGCACCATGGGCTTTCTGTAGAATGATGCGGGTGTTGTTTACAAAATGATGTTAGTTAGGCATATTAAAGCATAAACTGAGCGTTAACTTTTCCAAACACGAACATTTCAAAGTCAGTGACCTTGACCTTTGGCGTTAGCGGGCACCATGGGCTTTCTGTAGAATGATGCGGGATGTTGTTACAAATGCATGTATGGAATATTAAAGCATAAACTGAGCGTTAACTTTTCCAAACACAAAAATTTCTCTAAGGCAGTGACCTTGACCTTTGGCGTTAGCGGGCATCATGGGCTTTCTGTAGAATGATGCGGGATGTTGTTACAAATGCATGTATGGAATATTAAAGCATAAACTGAGCGTTAACTTTTCCAAACACGGAAATTTCTAAGTCAGAGACCTTGACCTTTGGGGTTTGCGGGCCCCATGGGCTTTCTGTAGAATGATGCGGGATGTTGTTACAAATGCATGTATGGAATATTAAAGCATAAACTGAGCGTTAACTTTTCCAAACACGGACATTTCTAAGTCAGTGACCTTGACCTTTGGGGTTAGCGGGCACCATGGGCTTTCTGTAGAATGATGCGGGATGTTATTACAAATGCATGTATGGAATATTAAAGCATTCCATTGAGGGAAACAGAAGTTACAATGAATTAACCTGAGCGTTAAGTTTTAGAAACAGAGCTAAACGCAAAAACTTAACGTTGAATGCATGTGAAAAGTAGGTCAATGAACCATAAAAACTAGGTTAATGTCACATGGGCTCCCTCTGTGTGAGATGGTTACACCACAGTGTTGATGTATACCGAAGCATTACATCAAGGGAAACAGAAGTTGTAATACATTTAACCGAGCGTTAACTTTTGCAAACACGGAAATTTCTAAGTCAGTGACCTTGACCTTTGGGGTTCGCGGGCACCATGGGATTTCTGTAGAATGATGCGAGATGTTGTTACAAATGCATGTATGGAATATTAAAGCATTCCATTCAGGGAAACAGAAGTTACAATGAATTAACCTGAGCGTTAAGTTTTAGAAACAGAGCTAAACGCAAAAACTTAACGTTGAATGCATGTGAAAAGTAGGTCAATGAACCATGAAAACTAGGTCAAGGTCACATGGGCTCCCTCTGTGTGAGATGGTTACACCACAGTGTTGATGTATACCAAGTATGGAGGTTGTAGGACTTATAGTTTTCTGGAAACTGAGCTAAACGCAAAAACTTAACATGAAATGTTGACGCCGCCTCCACCGCCGCCGCCGCTATGCCTATGTCCCGCTTCTGCTAAAGCAGGCGGGACAAAAATAACATGATTAAAAGTGTAATTTTCTATGCATTCAATGTATTTCTGGAGGACATCGGTAATTCTCAAATGAGCATATGAACTTACCACTACAGTATTGACAATAGAGCCTTAAACACATTATTTCACTTGTTATGATACGAGGTTGTGTCCGACCTAGAAAAAGGAGCTGTAACTCGATATTATTTGCATAAATATGTTCTAACTATGTTATTTTAGCAAGATAACAATAATTCTCAAATGAACGTGTGCACTTTCCGCCAAAATATTCATATTAGTGTTAATATACTCGCGGAATGTGCTATGATACGAGGTCGTGTCCGACCAAAGTTAGAAGCCTTGTTCATATATAGAACGTTATACCAATGAAAGCTGATAAACGCCGAATGCCTGTGCATCGTCGGGGTCACTTTGCCTCGCATGTTAATCCCAGTTACGGCAGTAAGATTCACCTAAGGGAGGCTTCATTGTAAAGGTACAAGTTACATACATGTAATACATAGTTCCCACATGATTACCAGGGATTCCGCTGGGGAAAATAAATGAAAAATCGGCACTTCAAAAAAGAAAATATATAAATAAAAAAAAATTTAAAATTTAAAAAATAATAATAAAAAATTGTAATTTTTTATCGCCAATTAACTGTTTATTTTTATTGCCAATTGCGAAAGTGGCGATCGCCAGCGGAATCCCAGGATGACCTGCATCCAACAAAGGGAGGTAACTTTTAACATGATGACACAACATGATGTGACATCATGTTGTGTCATCATGTTAAAAGTTACCTCCCTTTTTTGGATACAGGTAAACACTGTCGGCCATTTTGGGAGGCAATATTCCATCAGGCCCTGTAGACAAATAGTGGAAATAATCCCATTTTCGCAATTATTAAATTTTGCACGCAGCAAAGAACAGTTGTCTTTACATATATTATTTGTTTGAACAAAATATATTTGTTTAAGCACTAAAATTCATTTACGTTTAATCAATATCAAAATTTCTTCTATTTAGATTTGGCCACAAAGATCGTGGACAAGCGTGACTACTCCATGTCACATCACAGGTTGAAGTAACGGACCAAGGTCTATAAATACATTAAATATGCCTAAAAGCATCAATAAATGAAGAAAAATAAATATGCCAAAAAGCATCAATAAATGAAGAAAAACAAGAAATGCGTCTGTCGAACGCGGATGCCACCTGCAGCATATTTGAGAAACTGTGACAAATTGGTTAACCGAAAAGTGTGACGGACGGACAGACGGACAGACAAACGGAAGGTCCAAACACTATATGCCACCCGTTTCTTCGAAACCCGATGGCATAAAAATATTTTTAATTACCCCCTCCATATAATTCATAATACCAAGGTTAATAACTTTTTAATAGGCCGAACCCGGACAGCCTCGAAACAACAGACTCTCACGAAACGTCAACCGAGTTATATCATAGTCGCCTATTGCAGAAGTTGGGACAATGTTAGTATTCCGCAACGATATATTCCCCATTGCGCTATGTCAATGCGTTTTCGAGCTATCGATTGTTTTGTTGTAAAACAATTATCATCATTGCTAGGTCGTGAAAGAACGGACACATTTCCGAGGCCGATACTACTATATAAAGGAGTAAACATCGGGTTAAAAATACACTTTTACGTCGTCCCGGCCCGTAAAGAAACATTTTGCATAGAGAAAACATTGTTTCCAATCGAACATTTGATCAAACCTACATTTATACCCGTCCTGTGCGTCACGACAGACAATTTAATCGCACAGACATTTCTATCATTTCTCGGGAAGCCATTTTGTATAAACATCGTGGGACAGGTTTATTCGCCGGAACTCGTGCACTTACTATGTGGTAAAAAAATGGAACTTTTATAAACGGTTATAATTCATATTTTATAATACCTATGTTGATGGTAAAAGTATCAAGTTAAAGGTATGGCTCTCTACTCCGATTTCAAGTTTTGTCAAAATATATTTTGTTCTAATAAACATGTTTTGGCAACATATGAGAATTGTCCGTGGGGTCAAATTTTATTTTTTACCGAATATGGTCATGTTATATATCAAATCGAAGGTATCAACGATCACTCTGGTGCATTTTTTTGTCGAAATCGGATGGCTATGTCATCCAAGATGGCCGCCAAAAGGTCAAAAGGTCGTTCTTTTATTAGAGATTTCAAAATTCTTCTTCACATGAACCGCTTGGCCCATGGTGGCCAAACTTCACAGTTATGGTCCATGGGTGAAGCCTTTTCAGATTTGTTAAAACAGAGGTCATCGCTAATCCAAGATGGCCGCTGTCTAAAAATAGCATACATTCTTAATGCCACCCCAACATCAGAGCTCCAGATAAGGCGTATTTTACGAACATATTTTAGAAGAGCTCTGCATCATGGTGAACATTTAAGTTATTTCGAAATCGCTCCATCCACGACACAAGTTACTGCCCGGAAAAGAATTTGGGATGGACTGACCAAATTACAGAGTAACATCCATTGGTATTATTTCTGAGGAATTCTAGACATTAGAATTGGCAGAATTTGACCGTTTGATGTCACGTTGCTTAGTAACCCATTTATGCCGAGGATATGTCATTTTGATTGGGGAAAATCATAAATATTTTCTTTCAATGTGCTTAAAAGTACATGTCGTGACCGCCATTCAAATGAGTGGCCGCAACATATAAGTTCATTGAGAAATAAGAAATTCATACCCATAAAGGTGTATTCCGCATGTAATGGGTTAAGCAAGGGGACATAAATCAGACAAATTCTGCAAAATTCTAATGTTGATGATGCCGCGGGAGTAGCTCTTATGGGCAGTCATTTTCCAAGTCCAGTAACTATTATATGACGAGCGTCTATAGCCAGGGGCCCGCTTCACTAAACTTCTTACGATAAAAATATTTGTACGAAGCTTTCTATGAATGTATTTCCCACATTAACGCGTTTCTCGTATGCTACCATTTTGTACCTATGGGTTCACGCCATTAACCCTTCCTACGCTGTTGACGGAAATTGCCGTCTGCTGTTTTTCATTTTTGCTTTAATTCTTAACAAAAAAATTGGGTTAAATGTAGCACATCAATGAAAGATTTTCCAAAATTGGCTATCAGAACAATTGTCATTGTGGATTTCAATTTTGCACTTATGAACTTCTTAGTCGTACAAAGTTTAGTGAAACGGACCCCAGGTGTCTATAGTCAGGTGTCGATACTCACACTCGGCTGACGTCCTGGAAGCCACTGTTCATGAATTTCTGCTCGGGGTAGTGACCTGCCTTTTCCACTGTAATACAAGGTCAGTGTCAAGGTCATTTTCAAGGTCATACATAAAATCACCAGTGAAGGTCGGTCATCTTCAATGTCATTGGTAATGTAATTTTCAAGGTCATCGTAAAAGCCACTGGCAATGTAATTTTCAACGTCATACGAATCACAAAAGGTCATGGTAAAGGTCATTGGCAAGGTCATACAGAAATCACCAGTGAATATCATTCAGGGTTCCCACACAGAAGCCGATATAAAATTCACTGACATTTGCCCGACAAAATGCCATTTTTCCCCCGACAAAAAATGAGCGATGTCATTAACTTAAATGTGTGGTATTCATTGCTTCAAGATCAAAGCCTTAACATGTGAACTCTAAATTAATGTTGGCCTCCATATCCTCCACTTCAGCCAACCCTAACAACCTTTTCATGTAAGCCATACAAATCTGGGTAAAATATGCAACTTATACACGACAAAATACGGTAGTCCAAAGATTATCATGAATCAAGTCAATGTTGTACATGTATAAGTGAAAGAAGGAAGTACATATTTGCCTTAACCCTTAGACCGCTACCTTAATTTTTTTGTCGTCTACTGTTTATTTTCTATTTTCCATTTTTATCATCAAAAACATGCTTTTACAGCACCTTAGAATAATTTACAACATGCTTTGACAGCCATTCAGAATCATTTCCATTGGAAATGATTCTGAAGTGCTGTCAAACCATGTTTTTATTGAGAAATGAGGCAAGATATAAAAGCAACAGCAGACGACAGTTGTTGTGAGTAGCGGTCTAAGGGTTAAATAGAGGGATGGACAAGTAGTGCGTACTTACCAAGATACGTTCCTCCCCGGTTCCGGTGCATGTAGCAGATGATGAGGGCTATGATGACAAACAGCACGATGATGGCCAGAATCACAGCAATAAACCACAGGTTGGTCGACGCCTGGATAACTGGTGCCGGCGCTGTAATATAGCCAACATGCTGCCGGGTTAGTCAGTTAGTCAGTCAGGTTATACTCTGGTGAGTATCTGTAGCCGATTTCATAAAAATTGCAAAGTATACTTATCTAGATCTGTCATGTAAAACTTGTGTTAGCGTGAGAAAAAGCTGTGCCCGCTCACGCCCGTATTACAGTGTGAATACATAATACAGTCGAACCTGTGAACAACGACCGGCAAAGGGAAGTGGCCAAAGTGGTCGTTGTTGACAGGTGGTCGTTGTTCCAAGGGTCGAACATTTACCCCGTTTCACAACAAAGTCGGCCATGTCTTTAGCATTCTATTGTAATATATATGCATGCTTTTCATCAATTAAAAATTGCACGAAAATGGCTAAAATAGTCAATTTATTTTGTTTTGTCATCTTGTTGTTAGTGTTCTGAACCCAGCCTCGCTTTGGAAATTATATACAAAGGGGAGTAATTATCTTCACGATAAGTATATCTCGCGGCCCGCTTTGGTGCACCATTTAATAGCTGTCGTAATTACATGCAAGTGGTTTAATTTAGCATGACCATTAGTATTTCACACCACCAGTTGAAATTAATAACGGTCATATAGTCTGTGGCGCGGCCTGTGAAAACCGCGAGTTTTTTTGTAACAAAATATATATTTATATATTATCAAGTCCAGTAACCCACACGAGCTAGGTGTCCAAATCAGGAGAGAACACCAGGCTTATTTGCTTTCTGTCCAATGTACTGTATACTATCCTGGTCAAGCCCGAATATTTAAGCAGTCTATGACGAATTGGCAATGTCCGCTGACGTAATTACTGATGTTTTTAATTAGAGATTCGCGAGCACTGTAAACCATGTAAACCACGGGCAGACTACGCGAATCCACTGCCTTGTCTGGTCGCTAATGCAATAAGCCGGGATTTGTCGGAGATCGAGACCCAATTCATATAAACACGTTTGTCGTGTCACTTTATACTGGTACCCGGTCGCTAGGAATAACGCTATATATGCTGAGCATCAGACAGGGTACCAGTCTACTGTGGACTACGTGACTGATGTCAGCAACCGCGTGTATTGATCTTTGATATGGCCTTGTGCCCCGATGTGTGAAATTTACACTCGACACGCGCCGTGTGTTTGAAGTCTCAGTCTTGTCACTGTAGACGAATCAGCATCGTGTAAACACAGTTTGCCAGCTAATGATCAAGTTTTATCACTTGCACAGAATTGCATTATACCTATTGGAATACACGACACGGAATACATATCGGGAATTACCGTTAATGGAGTTATGCAATATTTTTCATAGAAATATGTTGCCGAGTTTTGTGATGAAAGGAAAATCGGCGATTGCGATGTTATTTTTTTTTGACAACAAAACATGACTTGGTCGCTAATGATCGCTAATGGTCGCTGTTTGCAGTAAAAAATGCCCTGTGGGAACGAAAATCACTGGTCGCTGGTCGTTGTTCGGAGGTGGTCATTATTCCAAGGTCTTTTAAAGAACAAATTGGACGGGGGGGTTTTAACGGGCCGTTGTGGACAGGTGGTCGCTACTCACAGGTGGTCGTTAACACAGGTTCGACTGTACTTCTTTTTTTTTTAATACTATAAAACTATAAAAACTAACCTTACAATGTGTTTGTATCATACTAACATATTTATGTCACATGGTATGGATCACGCATTTCAGAACCGGATTTTTTGACGTGATGTAGATTTTGTTTAAATCTTCCTAACAAATGGACAGATTTTGATGAAAAAAACGAATCAAAGACGATGACTTAGGCATTTCATGTGTTGAATGTTCTTTATAAGAACTTATATCTTTCATGAAGAATCGAGTATCATTCATGCATGCTCTAGATTTCTATTTACATTAACGGTAACCAATTCTTCGTCAAAATGACAGAATTATGAAATTAAAGCAAATTATACATTAAAGGGCAACCAGTTTCAAATTTGCTGTGCTATGTTTAATAAAAATCTGTCACTCCATTATCAAATCTACAGTAAACATATCTAAAAAAAACAACATGATGTCACGCCGTTCGCAATTTCGGAAACCACACAAATCTCACACCATGTTTCAGAGGGTGGCAGAAAGCAACGGTCCTGTATATCAGACTTGCAAGTGACATATGATCTATAATTGTTACAAATGCCATAAATGGCCAAATATACAAATATGACTTTGGCTTAAAGTCACTCTTTTTATTAAATCTTCGACCACATGGTCTTTATCAAAAGTGTAAATTTTCGACCACATGGTCTTTATCAAAATAGTGTGAAACTGTAGTTTCACACTATTTTGATAAAGACAATGTGGTCGAAAATTTAATAAAAAGAGTGACTTTAAAGAGCTTCCCTTCGGAGGTTATTGGAACAATATACAAATATTCATGACTTACTTGGTTTTACAATGACTTTGCCTTGAACCGTAAAATTGAAGATGAATTTGTCGTATCTGTGGCTGATATTTAGCGCGTATTTAGAGCCAGTCAACCCATCATAGATTTTATACCAGAGCAGCTTCTGGTCATCATCTCCCACAATGTCGGGGAAATTTATCGTCAAATTCTTTCCAGTGATAGAGATACCGAACTGGTCTTTGAATATACGCAGTCTGATGTTGTACGCGATCGAGTTGTCTTTCTTGTTGTACACGATACAGCCGTACTTCATCTGGTTCTGGTAGAGAGGGACGGTGGACGCGTCTACACCGATGTTCAGTATGTCGCCTGGTCCCACTATGTATGTGTCGTTCGGTAGCAGGGTCGCCTCGATATTGTCTGTAAAATCACAAACCGTAAAATTTTGATGTGTGAAAAAGTTCAAAGCTGTGAAGGTCAAAATTCTTCACGTAATTCTTCAAGGGATATAAAAGTTATGACAGAAATGAGAAACTCTGGCAAACTTCTTAATGTGTGAAAACATTCAAAGTTGTGAAGGTCAAAATGTCAAGGTCATAATAAGGGCAGTATGGATGTATGTCATTTGTCCTCAAGTATGCTGTGTGGACATATTTAAGTAATCCTTCACGAGATATAGAAGTAATGACAAAATTGAGAAACTCCGGCGAACTTCTTAATGTGCCGAACACAAAGACGGACGGACAGACAGACGGACAGACGGACAGACGGACACACAGTTCAAACACTATATGGCTCCGTCTCTACCGAACAGGGGGCATAAAAAAAGATGAAATCAACTAATAAGAGGAAAATTCTGCAAAACTCATAAGCCCCATTTCACATGACTGTGCTACTGGATCAGAAGCTACACTGGTCATAAAACACATAAGCCCCATTTCCTCAGTCACAATTAACCCAACACTCGCACACAACAGGGGCCCGTTTCACTAAACTTTGTACGACTAAAATGTTCGTAAGTGCAAATTTAGGATCGTCTAGGAATTTCAATTGATGGACTTACATTTATTGAGCATATGCTGCAAATGCAGCCTATGCTCAATAAATGTAAATCCATCAATCGTTTATGTGAAATTTACAGACTATCATAATTTTGCACTTACAAACATTTTGGTCGTACAAAGTTTAGTGAAATGGCCCCATGAGACATTTACCAATAACGGTGAGACAGCCATCACCAAACAGAACGCCGTAGTCATTTTTCACCATACACTGGAGGCGCATACTGTCATTCCGCAGAATGTTGGGCACCGTCAATTCCCGGCGGTTACTCGTCACAATGAGACGATTGTTAGGGCCAACGTGCAATGGCGGCAAATCAGCTGCAAGTAAATTGGTTAAATTAAGGGCAATTCCAGAATTAACTTATGGAGGAGAGTCAAAGGCTCTTTTTCAACAAGATGGCCGCGATATGCATGTCGCGCACCCGCCGAGGCTTTGATAGTATACCAATAAACTTTAACCAAAAACTTTAACCAGACGCACGTACGTATTCCAATGTGCCGACTATATCTCGCTGTCTGCAAGCAGTTTGTTTGTTTGCTGGTGTTTAATGCCTACCAACAGCTAAGGTCATTTAAGGTCGGCTACTACCCATTTTGATAAAATTTAGTATTATCAAAAAAAAATAGTTTTTGCATTGTTTAGATCGCCATAGAATTTGGGCAGGTGAAACAGACAGTAGGCGGGGATTTAACTCGCAACCTCCTGCATTGAAGTCCAATGCCTTACCCACTACGGTCTGTTCCACATTTTGCTGCCGACAAACTTTTGGCTATTACTCACATTAAATCTAAAAAATATTTAAATCAAACCATCCCTCTGATAAGCAAGTAACATTGATAGAGAATGTACCCCTCAAAAACATACATTTCTCAGCGCTCCAGATAGGAATTAGTAATTGAGTATTGTTACTCCATCATCTCTGAAGCAAATGGGTATTGCAAAATTTTAATTGGGTAAAATAAAATCACACTACTGTTTACACATCAACAGACAGCAATTATTGCTTGTTTGTTTAATGGGGTTTAATGGCCTATCAACAGCTAAGGTCATGTAAGGCCGGGTCAATGGGTTTAGTACTAAATCCCATATATTACCTGTACAAGTACAGCAATTATTGAATAGTTTGTTTCGATATGAAAACATATCTTGGCATTTCATTAGAATTGTCTCTTTGGAGACATTTCTAATGAAATACCAAGATGTGTTTTCATGGAAAATAAGAAAAATATGCTATATTTGTGGTATGTTTATTGTTTTCTGCAGCATGATAAAGGTACCACAATTGTTCTCATTGCTTTTTGATACTCACTACTTCTGATTTCAATTGGGTTTTTGGCCATTTTAATTGGGTATTTACGCAAATACGCAGCTTATCTGGAGCTTTGATTTCCAAGTCATTTCACTTTGACCTTGAGCAAAGGGGCTGAATGCATAGGCAATAGAATGAAAATATGCATGATGAAAAATAAGCATATGGAGTTTCAAGTCAATCTCAACAGAGACAGTAGTAGATAGCTGAAAATTTCAGATGGACTACATGTATGCTGAAAACTTTATCAGGGTACATTAAAATAATCTGTATATATATATATATGCCAGAAGCGAAGAGGTATGGATTTGTTGGATTGTGGCTAATATACTCACGACAGTATTGTTCATCCACAGCATCCGAGCAGTCATTGAAGCCGTTACAAATTTGGGCTGGTATGAGGTACTTGCTATCCGAACACTTGTAGTCAGGGTCGCACACTTTCTCCAGGGTCAGGGTCGCACACAAGTCGCACACTTTCTCCACTGTAGGCATAGAACATATGTGTGGCTGTGACTGGAGAAATGTGCCTGACACTGGAGAAATGGGGCTTGTGGGATTTGCTGATCAAATAGCACACTCCTGTAGCAGGATAACGATGTATATCGCTCGTTAGAATCATGATGGATTTCATTGATGGAATGGTGAACAGTGCAGATCCTGATCAGACTGTGCGAATGCACAGGCTGATCTGGATCTACACTGGTCGCAAAACCCATAAGACCCAGTTCTTCAGTCGCACACTTTCTCCACTGTAGGTATAGAGTATATGTGTGTGGCTGTGACTGGAGAAATGTGGCGGACACTGGAGAAATGGGGCTTGTGGAATTTGTGACTAGTGTGGCTGCTGATCAAATAGCATACTCCTGTAGGCTGGTGACCATCTATATTCCTTGTTAGAATCATGACGGGTGTTTCATTGATGGAACGGCAAACAGTGACAGATACATTTAAAGGTGTTTAATGGCCTATCAACAGATATGTTCATATTATGGGGGATGGGGGGGGGAATATGTACAGAACTGAATATGTACAGAAACAAATTAGAATAACTTGATCTGGTGCCACCACGTCCTCACAACAACAGAACCACTTAACCCCGCTATCTGAAAGTAATATGATTAGTACTAAGTATACTACTTTTATGGTTGGATTTCCGGATTCAACTATCAAGTAACAAGAAAGACAAAAATAAAATGTACTTGAGGGCCAAACCAGGGATATCGGGATTCTGGTAACGATGAATCCGATCTCTAAATTTACCCTACGCATGTTCCCGACAAGACCCCCCTTCCAATGTGTGAATGTGTATCAGCAAGATTGTTGGGATGTTAAGGTCAGATTTTCCTTGACTAACACAAACAGGAACACTGAGGGCAAAACAAGTCATCATCATAGGGGAATCTTACCACAGCAACAGTAGGTAAATCGGGCATATAAAAAAGATGTTTTATTTTATTTAAACTTCAGACAGGAAAGTTACTAGCAAAAAGTGCAGATCCTGATGAGACGGCTCGCGGCTCATCTGCATCTACACTGTTTGCAAACACTGCTATAGCAGTCTGTAGTGTTGAAAGGGTTAATATGAGAAAAATGTGAAATATGTGTACATACCACTCTTGATGACTTTGGCTATGACCTTCTTGTTACACATCATCTGTTCTTCATTACAGACTACTGCAAAACAATGGTTATAACCGGTGATACAGTAGCGATTGCGTTACACTTGGAATGCAGAAGTGTTATATGGTCCAAAATGTGGTCCAAATGTGCATTTCATAAATTTCCTATCAGCCAATCAAATCCCCATTCTCCTGTTTGCAAAAGTTTTACCAGTTTTCTTATCCATTGAAAATACCGTTTCTTTTTCATGACGTAGTATTTCCTCTAAAAACATTCTGTGCACTCAAAAAACTGTAAAATTTGGAAAACGCACAGAAACAACAACAAGAGTTGTCGGCCTTCACTCAAACTTGGCACAGTTGCATAAAAAACATTGGGGTCAGTGGAGCAAGGTGGGTCGTGGGTTTGCTATAGCATAATATAGCATATTAAGATGAATGCATGTATGAAATATCAATACGCTCCCTGAAAACAGAAGTAAAACAAAATTGAACTCAACGTTAAGTTTATAAACGCACTAAGTTGGTGATTTTCTACAGCATGATAGCTATTCACATGAGGAATGCATGTATGTATGTGCTAAGTTTGTGACCTTGACCTTGAGGAAAGGGGGGGTGGGTGGGTCATGGATTTGCTGTAGCACAATAGAGGATCATTAGATGAATGCACGTATGAAATATCAAAGCGTTCCCTGTAAAGAAACAGAAGTTACACAACATTTACCCCAACGTTAAGTTTATGATCATGCCAAGTTTGTGACCTTGACCTTGGGGTAAGGGTTAGGTGGTGGGTTGTGGATTTGCTACAGCATGCTAGAGGGTCATCTGTGGAATGCATGTATGAAATATTAAGGGGTTCCATGATAGAAAACAGATGTTATAAGACATTTACCCCAACGTTAAGTTTCTGAATGTGCTAAGTTTGTGACTTGACCTTGGAGTAAAGGGTGGGTCATGGATTTGCTATACCACAATAGAGTATCATCAGATGAATGCATGTATGAACTAGAAATGTGGCCTGTCGGCACACGAATGCCCCCGCTGGCAGCCAAAGAAAACGAGGCATATTTGATTATAAGCCATTTACCCGAGCGTTAAGGTTTTGAACGCACCTTGACCCTGGGCTTAGTGGGGGCGGGACGTGGATTTGTCACAGGGCGATAGAGGACCATTGTAGCAATGCGTGTGTGAAATGTGAAGCAGATCCGAGCAAGGAAACACAAATTATAAGCCATTTAACTGAATGTTAAGGTTTCAAACGCACAAAGTCTGTGACGTTGACCCTGTGCTTAGCGGGGGCAGGACGAATGTGGATTTGTCACAGGGCGGTAAGGACCATTGGAGCAATGTGTGTGTGAAAGTTAGTGTAGGATTGAGAAACGCGCACGTAGATTTGTCCGAAAGTGGCAAGTAAACAATTAAAGTGGAAAAGGTGAAGGTCAAAGGTCAAGGTCGAAGTACTGGGTGGTGGAGTGTGTAGGGCATGTTCATATGTATCATGTGTATAAATATTTAAGGGATTGGCAAAAGTATTGAGAAGTTATTGTAGGATTGAGAAACGTGCGCGTAGATTTGTCTCAAAGTGCTAAGTAAACATTTAAAGTAGAAAAGGTGAAGGTCAAAGGTCAAGGTCGAAGTACTGGGTGGTGGAGTGTGTAGGGCATGTTCATATGTATCATGTGTATAAATATTTAAGGGATTGGCAAAAGTATTGAGAAGTTATTGTAGGATTGAGAAACGTGCACGTAGATTTGTCCCAAAGTGCTAAGTAAACATTTAAAGTGCAAAAGGTCAAGGCCAAAGGTGAAGGTCGAAGTACTGGGGGGTGGAGTATAAATATTGACATAATATGTGAAGCCATGTAGAAGTTACGAAAGAATATGGTAATATCGGGGCGTACGGATGGACGGATGGACGGGACGGACGGACGGACACTGGTAACACTATATGCCCCCGTACCTTTCGGTAGCGGGGGCATAAATATCAAGGTGTTCCATAAAAGGAAACACATGTTATAAGACATTTACCCCAACGTTAAATTTATGAATGTGCTAAGTTTGTGACCTTGACCTTGGGAAAAGGGGTGGGAGGTGGGTTATGGATTTGCTATAGTACAATAGAGTATCTATCATCAGATGAATGCATGTATGAAATATGAAGGTATTCCCTATAAATAAACAGAAGTTACACAACATTTACCCCAACATTAAGTTTATGAATATGCTAGGTTTGCGACCTTGACCTTGGGGTAAGGGTTGGGTGGCGAGTCGTGGATTTGCTACAGCATGCTAGAGGGTCATCTGTGGAATGCATGTATGAAATATTAAGGGGTTCCATGATAGAAAACAGATGTTATAAGACATTTACCCCAACGTTAAGTTTATGAATGTGCTAAGTTTGTGACTTGGGGAAAGGGATGAGGAGGTGCGTCATGGATTTGCTATAGTACGATAGAGTATCATCAGATGAATGCATGTATGAAATACGAAGGTATTCGCTGTAAATAAACAGAAGTTACACAACATTTACCCCAACGTTAAGTTTATGAACATGCTAGATTTGTGACCTTGACCTTGGGGTAAGGGTTGGGTGGTGAGTCGTGGATTTGCTACAGCATGCTAGAGGGTCATCTGTGGAATGCATGTATGAAATATTAAGGGGTTCCATGATAGAAAACAGATGTTATAAGACATTTACCCCAACGTTAAGTTTCTGAATGTGCTAAGTTTGTGACTTGACCTTGGAGTAAAGGGTGGGTCATGGATTTGCTATACCACAATAGAGTATCATCAGATGAATGCATGTATGAACTAGAAATGTGGCCTGTCGGCACACGAATGCCCCCGCTGGCAGCCAAAGAAAAGAAAACGAGGCATATTTTGATTATAAGCCATTTACCCGAGCGTTAAGGTTTTGAACGCACCTTGACCCTGGGCTTAGTGGGGGCGGGACGTGGATTTGTCACAGGGCGGTAGAGGACCATTGTAGTAAGCAATGCGGTGTGTGAAATGTGAAGCAGATCCGAGCAAGGAAACACAAATTATAAGCCATTTAACTGAATGTTAAGGTTTCAAACGCACCAAGTCTGTGACGTTGACCCTGTGCTTAGCGGGGGCAGGACGAATGTGGATTTGTCACAGGGCGGTAAGGACCATTGGAGCAATGTGTGTGTGAAAGTTAGTGTAGGATTGAGAAACGCGCACGTAGATTTGTCCGAAAGTGGCAAGTAAACAATTAAAGTGGAAAAGATGAAGGTCAAAGGTCAAGGTCGAAGTACTGGGTGGTGGAGTGTGTAGGGCATGTTCATATGTATCATGTGTATAAATATTTAAGGGATTGGCAAAAATATTGAGAAGTTATTGTAGAATTGAGAAACGTGCACGTAGATTTGTCTCAAAGTGCTAAGTAAACATTTAAAGTAGAAAAGGTGAAGGTCAAAGGTCAAGGTCGAAGTACTGGGTGGTGGAGTGTGTAGGGCATGTTCATATGTATCATGTGTATACATATTTAAGGGATTGGCAAAAGTATTGAGAAGTTATTGTAGGATTGAGAAACGTGCACGTAGATTTGTCCCAAAGTGCTAAGTAAACATTTAAAGTAGAAAAGGTGAAGGTCAAAGGTCAAGGTCGAAGTACTGGGTGGTGGAGTGTGTAGGGCATGTTCATATGTATCATGTGTATAAATATTTAAGGGATTGGCAAAAGTATTGAGAAGTTATTGTAGGATTCAGAAACGTGCACGTAGATTTGTCCCAAAGTGCTAAGTAAACATTTAAAGTGCAAAAGGTCAAGGCCAAAGGTGAAGGTCGAAGTACTGGGGGGTGGAGTATAAATATTGACATAATATGTGAAGCCATGTAGAAGTTACGAAAGAATATGGTAATATCGGGACGTACGGACGGACGGATGGACGGGACGGACGGACGGACGGACACTGGTAACACTATATGCCCCCGTACCTTTCGGTAGCGGGGGCATAAATATCAAGGTGTTCCATAAAAGGAAACACATGTTATAAGACATTTACCCCAACGTTAAATTTATGAATGTGCTAAGTTTGTGACCTTGACCTTGGGAAAAGGGGTGGGAGGTGGGTTATGGATTTGCTATAGTACAATAGAGTATCATCAGATGAATGCATGTATGAAATATGAAGGTATTCCCTATAAATAAACAGAAGTTACACAACATTTACCCCAACATTAAGTTTATGAATGTGCTAGGTTTGCGACCTTGACCTTGGGGTGGGTGGCGAGTCGTGGATTTGCTACAGCATGCTAGAGGGTCATCTGTGGAATGCATGTATGAAATATTAAGGGGTTCCATGATAGAAAACAGATGTTATAAGACATTTACCCCAACGTTAAGTTTATGAATGTGCTAAGTTTGTGATTTGGGGAAAGGGATGAGGAGGTGCGTCATGGATTTGCTATAGTACGATAGAGTATCATCAGATGAATGCATGTATGAAATACGAAGGTATTCGCTGTAAATAAACAGAAGTTACACAACATTTACCCCAACGTTAAGTTTATGAACATGCTAGATTTGTGACCTTGACCTTGGGGTAAGGGTTGGGTGGTGGGTCGTGGATTTACTACAGCATGATAGAGGGTCATCTGAGGAATGCATGTATGAAATATCAAGGTGTTCCATGAAAGGAAACAGATGTTATAAGACATTTACCCCAACGTTAAGTTTATGAATGTGCTAAGTTTGTGACCTTGACCTTGGGGTAAGGGTTGGGTGGTGGGTCATGGATTTGCTACAGCATGATAGAGGGTCATCTGAGGAATTCATGTATGAAATATCAAGGCGTTCCATGAAAGGAAACAGATGTTATAAGAAATTTACCCCAACGTTAAGTTTATGAATGTGCTAAGTTTGTGACCTTGACCTTGTAGACCTTGAGCCACCAATAACCCCCCCCCTCCCCCCCTGTGGGATTTTTGGTCAGTATGATTTTCGGATTCAGTAACCTATTGTCTATCAAATCTGATTGTCTGCGCCTACAAAGCCGATGGATGAACAAATGGCGTCCATTTTCCAAAATGGCCGCCATACAAAACTGGGTGGTTTTAGTTCAGGCCGATATGTGTCATTTAAATCACGTTCTTCCAAGTTAAGCGATATCTTTTTATTTTTTCACCAATTGAGTATAAAATGACTTACAATAAGTTTTATATTGGATATCATCCTCAAATAGCCACAATTATCAAAATGGTCGCCAAAATACTTAATTGTTTATGCTTGCAACATTTTTTTTCACCACACGATCAGCTACCTACAATTTAATCATGTCAGTAGCAACATATTCACATGGCAGATCCTTTTTCACATTGATTCGCATTATTTCTGGTGTGCTATCAATGGTAATTATTTTCAAAATGGCCGCCAAACAGGTATTATATAATGGCCCTTTCGGGTATTTTTGTTGTTGTGAACAACGACAAGCATATGGCGCAATTCGATTTTGTTAATTGTGAAAATTACATAAAGTTAATATAATTAGGTCGAAATGAGAATGCGGTTATCGGATACATGGTTGTGTTAGTAATATTACAAAGGGGCTGCATGCATGTTTCGCTTGCGACCTATAATTTTGCAAGGACACACGAACTTCGGAAATATCCAGAAGTGAAACAGACGTCAAGAAAATGATCAATGCAATAGGAAATTTTATAGATCCGTTTGAAGTATCAGATGAATCGCTCTATTGCATATATTCAGGGGCGCCAGCTCCTAAAGATGTCGTTGACGATCTGCTGTCTGCAGAAATGACAGGAAAACAAAGGTTTGCGCGGTTTGTCCAGGAGCGGTTTGTTGAAAAGTCAGTCAGCTTTCATGCACCAATAAAACAGTTGCGCCTG
>CM055266.1:69242988-69271108 GCA_029237695.1 Conchocele bisecta
TGTGCTAAGTTTGTGACCTTGAACTTGGGGAAAGGGGTGGGAGGTGGGTCATGGATTTGCTATAGTACGATAGAGTATCATCAGATGAATGCATGTATGAAATATGAAGGTATTCCCTATAAATAAACAGAAGTTACACAACATTTACCCCAACGTTAAGTTAATGAATGTGCTAGGTTTGCGACCTTGACCTTGGGGTAAGGGTTGGGTGACAAGTCGTGGATTTGCTACAGCATGCTAGAGGGTCATCTGTGGAATGCATGTATGAAATATTAAGGGGTTCCATGAGAGAAAACAGATGTTATAAGACATTTACCCCAACGTTAAGTTTATGAATGTGCTAAGTTTGTGACCTTGGGGAAAGGGATGAGGAGGTGCGTCATGGATTTGCTATAGTACGATAGAGTATCATCAGATGAATGCATGTATGAAATACGAAGGTATTCGCTGTAAATAAACAGAAGTTACACAACATTTACCCCAACGTTAAGTTTATGAACATGCTAGATGTGTGACCTTGACCTTGGGGTAAGGGTTGGGTGGTGGGTCGTGGATTTACTACAGCATGATAGAGGGTCATCTGAGGAATGCATGTATGAAATATCAAGGTGTTCCATGAAAGGAAACATGTTATAAGACATTTACCCCAACGTTAAGTTTATGAATGTGCTAAGTTTGTGACCTTGACCTTGGGGTAAGGGTTGGGTGGTGGGTCATGGATTTGCTAGAGCATGATAGAGGGTCATCTGAGGAATTCATGTATGAAATATCAAGGCGTTCCATGAAAGGAAACAGATGTTATAAGAAATTTACCCCAACGTTAAGTTCATGAATGTGCTAAGTTTGTGACCTTGACCTTGGGGTAACGGTTGGGTGGTGGGTCATGGATTTGCTACAGGATGATAGAGGATCATCTGAGGAATGCATGTATGAAATAACAAGGTGATCCATGAAAGGAAACAGAAGTTATAAGACATTTACCCCAACGTTAAGTTTGTGGACGCCGACGACGCCGGGGGTATGCCATAAGCGTTTCTGCACTTCGTGCAGGCGAGCTAAAAACTAGTTTTTTGGCAACCGTAGTGCAAACTTGAGGCAAACGTGGGTGAAATCAAAACGCCACATGTAACTTGTAACAAAATATAGAAGCTACAGCGCACACACAGAAGTAGAAGTTTAAAGCAAATAGTACGTGTCAAGATCTTTTATAGTTCCATTATTTACGTATGGGCCAAATATAGTCATTACATGTTCAAAGAAATCCAAAACATCTGAAAATGTGTGCCTAAAGTGACACGTGCATAATATTATCAAACTAGAAATGTGGCCTGTCGGCACACGAATGCCCCCGCTGGCAGCCAAAGAAAACGAGGCATATACCCATTTACCCGAGTACGGACGGACGCCGGTGACACTATATGCCCCACTCACCATTCGGTTGTGGGGGCATAATAAGCCATTTACCCGAGTGTTTGTGACCTTGACCCTGGGCTTAGCGGGAGCGGGACGAATGTAGATTTGTCACAGGGTGGCAGAGGACTATTGGAGCAATGCGTGTGTGAAATGTGAAGCAGATCAGAGCAAGGAAACAGAAATTATAAGGCATTTACCCAGCATTAAGGTTTCGAACGCACCAAGTTTGTGACCTTGACCCTGGACTTAGCGGGGGCCGCACAAATGTGGATTTGTCACAGGGTGGCAGAGGACCATTGGAGCAATGCGTGTGTGAAATGTGAAGCAGATCCGAGCAAGGAAACAGAAATTATAAGGCATTTACCCAGCGTTAAGGTTTCGAACGCACCAAGTCTGTGACCTTGACCATGGGCTTAGCGGGGGCGGGACGAATGTAGATTTGTCACAGGGTGGCAGAGGACCATTGGAGCAATGCGTGTGTGAAATGTGAAGCAGATCCGAGCAAAGAAACAGAAATTATAAGGCATGTACCCAGCGTTAAGGTTTCGAACGCACCAGGTCTGCGACGTTACGTACGTACGTTACGTTACGTACGTACGGACGCCGGTAACATATGCCCCCCTCACCATTCGGTGGCGGGGGCATAATAAGCCATTTACCCGAGTGTTAAGGTTTCGAACGCACCAAGTCTGTGACCTTGACCCTGGCCTTAGCGGGGGCGGGACGAATGTGGATTTGTCACAGGGCGGGAGAGCACCATTGGAGCAATGCGTGTGTGAAATGTGAAGCAGATCCGAGCAAGGAAACAGAAATTATAAGCAATTTACCCGAGCGTTAAGGTTTCGAACGCACCAAGTCTGCGACCTTGACCCTGGCCTTAGCGGGGGCGGGACGAATGTGGATTTGTCACAGGGCGGGAGAGGACCATTGGAGCAATGTGTGTGTGAAATGTGAAGCAGATTCGAGCAAGGAAACAGAAATTATAAGCCATTTACCCGAGCGTTAAGGTTTCGGGACGTACGTACTTACGGACGCCGGTAACACTATATGCCCCACTCACCATTCGGTGGCGGGGGCATAAATATTTGCCAGGTGGTTTCGGATGGCTGTTATATGCCAGTTTCGCTATTAGGTTACAAAATTAATATTATTACATTTGATTATTCTGTTTGGTTCGCAGTTCATTTCATTGACAATGGAAAAATGTCTTATGAATCATAAGCTTGTTACTTGGATTTTATTACGAGATATTGACATCCAGAAACAAATGTTTAGTTTTAAACTCTAGAGGTAGTCACTAAATACAAGATTCCGCTGGGCAAAATAAAAAAATCGCCACTTCAAAAGATTTGCCAATTGTTTATTTTTAGCGCCAATTGCGAAAGTGGCGATCGCCAGCGGAATCCCTGCATACTTACTGCTTGAAGTTTCCTCCGATATACCGCTACAATCGTGGAAGGAATCACCCTTCTTCTGCAGGGGGATACACTGCGGGGAGCCATCACTGTTGGGGCTCTCGCATTCAAACATGCCTATCGGACAACCTGCAAGAATGCATTTCAATACCAGGGCTCCAGATAAGGAATTAGTAATTGAGTATTTTCACTCCATCATATCTGAAGCAATTGGATATTTCAATTGGGTAAAATAAAATCACACTACTGTTTACACATCAACAGAGAGCAATTAACTTCTGATTTCAATTGGGTTTTTTGGCAATTTTAATTGGGTATTTACGCAAATATGCAGCTTATCTGGAACTCTGCAATACATTCCATTCAGCACTTAAAATTACAATATAAATAATTTTATCACAAAAAGACACTGTCCTGATATAGTGCTAGTGTTATACAAACACAGTAGATCCCGAATGAGCCAGCTCATAACAAGCCGACTCATCCAGTAGCCGATTTCACCAACATTGCAAAGTATACTTAACTAGCAAAGTATACTTTGAGGGAGAAATTTTCAATTTAAGCATAAATTTATTAATTTATATTATGCTGAATTTATTACATTATCACAGCCATTTTGGCTGTGATAATGTAATACATTCAGTATAATAATTATGCATACTTTTAATCATCAAATATATGCAGTTGTTAGTTCTATATGAAATAATGCATTTCGGGAAAAATAAATGATTACTTCTGCAATTTTGATAAAAAAACGGTTACAGATCTGCAGTATTTGTATCTTTAACTTGAAATTTAAGTTGATTATCCTATTGGGTTCGCAGTTCATTTCATATACAATGGTAAAAATGTACGACTTGGGGGGGGGGGGGGGGGGGGGGGGGGGGTGGGGGGGGGGGGGGGGGGGGGTGGGGGTGGGGTTGGGGGGTGGGGGCGGTGGGGGGGGGGGGCGTTTCACTAAACTTCGTACGACTAAAATGCTTGTAAGTGCAGATTTAGAATAGTCTGAAAATTTCAAATGATGGATTTACATTTATTGAGCATAGGCATCTATGCTCAATAAATGTAAATCCAATGATTGTTTACAAGAACACATTGGTAATGTGAAATTTACAGACTATCATAATTTTGCACTTACAAACATTTTAGTCGTACAAAGTTTAGTGAAACAGTCCCTTGGATGTTTTGTGCCATCGACAACCTGCAAGAATGCAATAAATCAGTAATGCTGATGAATGTACCGTACCCATCAACAACTTTAATGCAAATTTCCATGTCATTTAACCTTGACCTTGAGCACAAGTGTCACATGGGTGGGCGATAGAATGAAAATATAGGATGATAACAAATAAGTATATAGGTGTCAAGCCAATCTGACTTAAGGTAACAGAGATAGTAGGTGCACAACGACGTTAGCACAAATCTCAGCCAGAGAGAACCGAGGAAAATATTCATAATTTGTTGGCTGTTATTTTCACTGCTAATATATAAGAGGAGTTTTAACCTTACACTTAATTTTTGACGTCTGCTATTTATTTTCTTTTTTCTCATCAAAAACATGATTCGACAGCACTTTAGAATCATTTCCAATGGAAATGATTCTAAAGTGCTGTCAAACCATGTTTTTATTGAGAAAGAAGGCAAAATATAAGACAACAACATGCAACAATTTTCGTTCCCAGCATTCTAAGGGTTAACATCCACTTCTGTCTGCACCTTACCATGAAAAGTCATAATTCTTATCTGGTGCCCTGGCCACTCAAAATATCAGTTAGTCTACAGCAATCCGCATCCGCACAATCTAATCAGGATCTAACCTAATCTAATCTAACCATTCCATCAATGAAACACCCATCATGTTTCTAACGAGCAATACCGATCATTACAATGGTCAACAAATCCCACAAGCCACATTTAGGGACACATTTAGGGACAGGACCTCGGATCCAAGTCTCATCCGAAAGGCCAGTGGGATGCATATACATGTACTGTGTATTTAAAGTACTTTTCACACCTAGTGCAAGGTTTGAACCCACAACCTTTGGTATTGCAGTCCAATGCCCTAACCCATCCCTATCTATTTTTAGAACCCGTGATCTTGTCTTTGTCTTAACCCATTTAACACTACATGTCTGTATAGTGGTATTGGCAAACAGTGTAGATCCAGATGAGCCGGCTCGTGACAAGCCGTCTCATCAGGATCTGCACTTTTTGCAAATAATTTTTATATTTCAGAGAACAAAAACACCCCCTTTTCATAAATGGAATAGTCTGAAAATCATTTTGTCACAATTGGATTGCACAAGAATTCTGCGGAATCAAATGTCTCGCCTTGTTCCGCCTTGTTCCGCCTTGACCTTGACCCTGGGGCCCAAGAAAAAAATATGAATAGTCCTATATTCATCTATACTAAATATCATAGTAAAGGGATGTATAAAGTTTGATGACTGTAGCTGATAAGGTGTTGAAGTAATGACCGTAACACGAAAACTTAACATTGAATGATGACACCGCCGCTGCCTCCGCCTCCGCCGACTCCGGAAAAGCAAAACATATGTCTCGCTTTCCGCTTTCGCGGGCGAGACAAAAATTAACATATTAAAATCTGTTCAGGGGTGAAAGGGTTAATATTCTCTGGTCTTACCGAGAATGGGTTTGCCGTTCATGAACCATGTAACGGGATCTTCATAGGCGTTATGTGAATAGGTGAAGCAGGAAAACACGGCATCCTTGCTCTTTGGTGCACTAAGGCTGCTCAGTCCGCGATTGGGAATAAACTGGGGCGGCGCTGAAATATACAGAGGAAATATCACGTTAGTGTCGTCTTTGATATCAAGTTTATCAGGTAACGAGCTTTGTATTGGCCGAATACGTACCAACTGTTAACCCTTATCGTGCCAAGATAGAGATCCGCGCTACACTATGTCAGTTCCCACTGCCAAGCGCGGCTCAGAGCCGTTTTTTAGGGATACCCCAATACCGGCCTCGTTTCAACTTACTATACGATTTCATGAATGGGATGTGCGTAAATTCCTATTTATAAATGACTTTGACGTCATTCTGTCTAATAATATTGACCAATCAGTATGAATATGCATGTGTGTGTACCAAAAATAAATGTGTAGACAGAAAGCTTTTGTTTCCATTCATTTCCCTACAAAATGGCGGAAAATAATGCGGGAAGGATGAATGTTAGTGATGTTTTGGATGTTTTATTCAATGACAGCGACTATTCAGACGACAGCGATCTAGAAGACAGTGAAGATGAGATTTTGGAAGAGGTTTTGCAAGATGCAATCATTGTACGTGTGCTAGAAATGCAACAGTCCGCGCGTGATCAAGACTCACAGATCGATACAGCAAGTGGGTGGGGTAAGGAAGACAGTGACCCATTGCTAATGCCATTCACTGCGGATAATGGTCTAACATGTGATGTTCCAGATGAAGCAACGCCTATAAACTTCTTTTACTTGTTGTTCAATGAACATATGTGGGAAGAAATTGTGAAACAAACGAATTGTTAGTTCTATATGAAATATGCAGCTGAAACCCCACAGTAGAATGCAAAAATGGAAACCGACAACAGTTCCAGAATTGAAAGTTTTCTTTGCGCTTACGTTGGCAATGAGACTAACCAGAAAAAGTGACATAACCGACTTCTGATCAACAAAAGAAATCCTGTCTACACCATTCTTCGAAAGTAAAATGCCAAAAAACAGATTTCTTGTGTTGTTGTCAAATTTGCATCTAGCAGATAATGCTGATGCAAAAGCCGCAGGTGAACCGGGCCATGATTCACTGCACAAGGTATGCCCATTCATTCGTATGCTTCAGGAAAACTTCATGAAGTACGTCCCTGAACGCGACCTAAGCTTCGATGAAGGACTGCCCATTCAAGGGACGGGTACACTTCCGTGTTTACAACCCGAAGAAGCCAAATAAGTTTGGTATGAAATTATATCAAGTTTGCGAGGCATCGTCACGGTACTGTGTCGGTTTCGACATCTACCACGGCAAAACAGAGTGCACTGAATTTGTTGCAGCATTGGAAACTGACGACAGTGGACATTATCAGGATATGGGAATGACCACGAAAGTAGTGATGGGCATGTTGGCGTTCACTGGACTGCTGTCAAAGGGGTACCACGTTTACATGGACAACTATTATAACTCACCGAAACAGTTCGACGAACTGAATCTGTTGGACACCTATGCGTGTGGGACTGCCGCATTAATCGGAGGGAAGTTCCAAAAGTATTTGAAAAGGTGAAGAAACTGAAGCAGGGTGAAGGGATATACAGAAGGAGGGGCGATTTGTTGGCCATGAAATATCACAAGCGAGACATACACATGTTGTCGACAATTCATACAGCTACAATTAGTGAAACAAATAAAGTTAATCGCCAAACTGGACAGCCGATAATGAAGCCAACTGCGATTATCGACTACGTGAAAAAAATGGGTGGTGTCGACACGAGCGACCAGATCGTACAATACTACGACGTCCTTCGGAAGAGCCTAAAATGGTGGAAGAAAATGTTCTTCCACCTATTCAATCTAATGGTTGTAAATGCATACATCTTGTACCGAAAGTACGGTGAGCATGGCCGGAAGAAGACCCACTCAGACTTCCGAGTGGATCTCATCAACGCGTTGATCGAGTCCGCACCAGATGCACCCAGACCAATCCCAAATGGCTGCCGGGCGGCGCAAAATCTGGATCGGCTCGTTGGACGTCACTTCGCCGAATTACTGCAACCAAAACCGGGGGCGAAGAAACTAAAACCACAACGGGACTGCATTGTTTGCAACGTAGCAAAAAAGGATCGCGAGGGTTTCAAACGGAAACAGACCTCTTACCAGTGTAAACAATGCAGGAAGTCGATGTGCGTCCCAGAGTGCTTTGAGCGATACCACACACTCAAAAACTACAAACTTCGACCAGTGCTGGCTCCGTTGGCGTTGAATGACGCATGAATACTTGGCTACAGAATCACAAGACAACAATTATACTGAATATCACAAGTAAGTGATAGTATTATGGATAGATTTAGTTGTAAAGTGCTAAGTTTCCAATGTTCCCTCAAATACACGTGTATAGTGGTGTGGTTCTACCTAGTGACCCGCATGTCATGATATTGCTAATAAACGGGTGTAAAACCGTATTCAATCAATTCACTAACAAGTTGTAAGTGTTTTAGAGCAAGTTCAATGAGACGGCTCATGACGAGCCGTCTCATCAGGATCTGCACTTTTTGCCAATCATGTAGATATATACACTACTAAGTAGTACTTATCTGGAGCTATATTATTGATTTATTATAAAATAACAATTATATTGAAAACCATTTTATTATTTGTCATAAAATAATCAAGTTTATAGTAGTTTAGAGGCAATTCTAAAGCATTATCAACTTGCATATTTCATTGAGAAATAAGGAAACTGTTGTAAAGAATTGACGTTTGTGGGGGGTATTTTCTGGGTGCCTGGCCATGCATTATGCATGCCTAATCATATAAAAAATTAAATAGGTAATAAGTAAATGATGTAGAATAATTTAGGAATAAAAATAAACATGGTTATGTGTCATATTTTATTTCTGTAAGATATTGTATGTGAAAATCACTTTTTTTTCTTTCTTTTTTTCAGAATATTTATACAAAAAAATATTATGCAATAATGCGCTCGAGTACATATATAAAAATTATACCATCAGATAGCTTATTCAATTCTCTACAAAATATATGCAGGTTATATTTGTGTAAATTGCCAACCAACACTAGATATTATATGATCAAGCAAGTCGGTAACACATTACTGCAGTAATTATCTCCACTGTGTAAATAGCTTGGCAGTGGCAGTGAGATAAGCCCACTAAGGCTGCGGCATGATAAGGGTTAACATATTGCTGTATCAGGCATTGACAAATTTAAGACCGACGCTTCATTGGTCAAACGTGTCGCATGACGTTACCGAATTACGTCAGTGGGATGACGTCACTGAAAAAGTCCACGTTATTTTCAAAGAAAGCAACGTCATAATTATGTAGCCAAAAACGTTACCTGATCAATAGAATACCAGGCTAGTGTCTTTTTATATCAAGTTTAATCAGGCTCGGCTCAGAAACGGCAAGCCTCGGAATTCCTTGTGTCCTAGCCTTGCCTGATGAACTGGATATTAAGACACTAGCCTGGTATTCTCTATTTATCAGGCTCGGCTAGGGAAAGTACAAGTCATATAGTGACGGGACCACAGTTTAAAGTCTCATCCGACAGACCAATGGGATGGAAATACTATGTAGCAGTAGGGGGAGAACTATGTACATGTAGCAGTAGGGTGAGAACTTTAGTACCGGAGTGTTTAACGGCCTATCAACTGCTATTAAAGGTCATGTAAGGCTAGGCAAACGAGTTTGATCCAGTTTTAACCTGCTGCATTAGGGGGAAAATCCCAAAATCAGACCGGAATATTTACATTGAAAACAAATATATTCAGCTCTGAAAGTAGAATAACCGGACCTGGTGCCAGGTCCATACCACACCAAAGTCACTTGGCCCCTCCCCCTAAAATAGGATCACGAATATCGTAATACTCACATAAGGGGTATAACCAGATTCTCAACTGTCACATACAAAATGCTAAAGACGTATGTGAGGGCCAAACCAGGTCTCCAGTCAGGATTCCGGTAAGGATGAACTCCGATCGTTAAATTACCCATCGCATGCTCCCACCTGCCACCCACACCGGAGGTTGGGAGTTCAATTCTCACCTAGGGTGAGAATTGACCTCCGGTACTGAAGTCCAATGCCATATCCCCTAGTCCACGGCCCATCCCTTGGGTGAGAATTGAACTCACAACCTCCGGTACTGAAGTCCAATGCCATATCCCCTAGTCCGCGGCCCATCGGTCAGCCAGAGCAGAGGCTCCAACCTTCGATTGTTGGATATTTAGGGCGAAAGGGTTAACCGGGTGACATTTATGATTTACTTACCGACAACTTTGAGTGCACTTTACCCTGTGCTTCGTGGGAGCCGAGCGTTGCCAGACAGAGGTATTCGCCTTCCACGTTTATGTTCTTGCCGTTGGGAATCTGAACATTCTTCACCTTCAGTATGCCAGGGTTCTTATTGTGCTTCTCATAGATCGACTTGTCTGTCCTCAACCCCACCTCGTTACCCTGGTAAAGCCACGTCACGTCAAAATGCTCGCTCGGGCTGTGGAAACAAAAAAAGTGAATTTGTCCCAGCAACAGGTAAGGTCATTTAGGGATGGCATCTCCGTTTCAAATCTCATCCGAAAGAGGGATGGAAATACTACAAACATATTGTTTGATGCTTAAGGCGAGGTTTAAACTCACAATCTCTGTAGCCGATTTCATCAGCATTGCAAAGTATACTTATCTAGCAAAGTATACTTTGAGGGAGTAATCATTTATTTTTCCCAAAATGCAATACATTATATAGAACTAACGACTGCATATATTTGCTGCATATATTTGATGATTAAAAGTATGCAGCATTATTATACTGAATTTATTACAATATTACAGTCAAAACGGCTGTGATAATGTAATAAATTCAGTATAATAAACATTAATAAATTTATCCTTAAATTGAAAATTTCTCCCTCAAAGTATACTTTGCTAGATAAATATACTTTGCAATGTTGGTGAAATAGGCTACAGGTATTGAATTCCAGTGCTCTAACCTCTTGGCCACAACCCGTATGGACACAAATTGAATAGGTATAACATTATATAAAGCTATAACTGGAGAAATGGGGCTTGTGGGTTATGCGACCAGTGTAGATCCAGATCTTGGTCAGGATCTGCACATAGATCGTTATCACAACAGGGGCGTGCTATTTGATCAGGAGATACACTGGTCACCAATCCCATAAGCCCTATTGCTCATATGACAGACACATATAAGACGCACCATGTGATGTCGTACCATCAGACCGTAATTTCATGAAATACGTTTACAAAATTTACAATATTTTCCGTAAATGGTGTCAAAAAGTACTATATTTATGATTTTTTTTGTAAATTTTGTAACATATTTAATGAAATTACACAGATGTCCAACGGTACAAAATCGCATGGCGTGTCTCATATAGAAACAGCACCGTGGTTTCAAGTCTATACAAAATACCACTGGGATCAAAGAAATATTGTTTTTGCATTGTTCATATAGCCTGTAAGATTTGGGCAGGGTAGGTCACCATTATACACGTACCGGTACTTGGTTTTGAAGTAAGTGTAGACACACATGAGTACAGCGTCCCTGCCCTCCATGACAACCACATCCTTGTTGTACTTCAGCTCCGGCTTACGAAAATTCTCCACTGAAAATATTTATAGAGCATCTTACTTCAGGGCTCCAGATAAGGAATTAGTAATTGAGTATTTTCACTCCATCATTTCTGAAGCAATTGGTATTTCAAAATTTTAATTGGGTAAAATAAAATCACACTACTGTTTAAACATCATCAGACAGCAATTATTGAACAGTTTGCTTCGAAATGAAGACATGTTTTGGTGTTTCATTAGAATTGTCTCTACAATTCGAATGAAATACCAAGATGTGTTTTCATGGAAAATAGGAAAAATATGGTATATTTGTGGTCTGTTTATTGTTGTCGGCAGCATAATAAAGGTACCACCATTTTTTTATTGCTTTTTGATACTCGCTACTTCTGATTTCAATTGGGTTTTTGCCAATTTTAATTGGGTATTTAAGCCCTGATGCATAAATCTGGCTGTGGCCGGGGAAATTGGGCTTATGGATTGTATGACCAATGTAGCTCCTGATCAAATAGCACACTCCCTCCTGTAGCCAGATAACAATGTATATTGTTTGTTAGAAGCACGATTTGTGTTTCATTGATGGAATGGCGAACGGGCAGATCCTGATCAGACTGCGCAGATGTGATGCAGTCTGATCTGGATCTACACTAGTCGCAAAGCCTGTAAGCCACATTTCTCAAGTCCAAGACATATAAACGACCTATGGATACTTACAGCCAGGCTGTATTTTCAGCTTGTACACCATTGTACTTTTCAGAGACATGATATCGTAGTCGACCGACACATCGGAACAATCTATCACTGTCTTCGGCGGCGTCCACCCATAGAATATGCAACGTACCTGTACAAAAGAGAAATATTTGACCATTTCACCAAACAGGAAATGAATCCAATAGTGTTACATGACTGCCGTTGTTTGACACTGCTCACAGCCGTGTTCAAACGTACATCGAGTGTGCTGTTTGATCATG
Organism: Conchocele bisecta; assembly: GCA_029237695.1. Taxonomy (NCBI): domain Eukaryota; kingdom Metazoa; phylum Mollusca; class Bivalvia; order Lucinida; family Thyasiridae; genus Conchocele; species Conchocele bisecta. The sequence continues at coordinate 69,255,098 of CM055266.1, forward strand.
GCTATAGACAATGCTCATTCCGGTGTCAGATAGAATATTGACCCGCGCGGAATAATGACCCGCGGGTCATTATTCCGCTATAGAATAGTGACCCCCCCCTGTGGTAAAATGACCCCCCCACTACGTAATTTTTTTTTTGTCACAAAGTTCCCGAAAGTGTACGGTATCATGTACAATCATAAAAAAACACACTTGGGACCCCTAGCACCAGGGAGGGTGGGGGGGGGGGGGTCAATATTCTATGGCCGTGGTAAAATGACCCACACCCCCATGAAAAGATTTAATTGGGTTCTTATGGGTCACAATTAATTCTAATTGATAATACAAACATAAAAAACACACACTTGGGATCCCCAGCACCAGGGAGGGGGGTCAATATTCATGGCCGTGGTAAAATGACCCCCCCCCCCCCATGTAAAGATTTATTTGGGTTATTATGGGTCACAATTAATTCTAATTGATAATACAAAGTTCTGAAAGTGTATGGTATCATGTAAAAACATAAGAAACACCGTGGTAAAATGACCCACCCCATGTAAAGATTTATTTGGGTTCTTATGGGACACTATTAATTCTAATTGATAATACAAAGTTCTGAAAGTGTATGGTATGGTATCATGTACAAACATAAAACACACACACTTGGGACCCCCAGCACCAGGGAGGGGGTCAATATTCTATGGCCGTGGTAAAATGACCCACCCCTATGTAAAGATTTATTTGGGTTCTTGTGGGTCACAATTAATTCTAATTGATAATACAAAGTTCTGAAAGTGTATGGTATCATGTACAAACATAAGAAACACACACTTGGGACCCCCAGCACCAGGGATGGGGGGTGGGCCATTATTCTATGTAAACATTTAATTGGGTTCTTATGTGTCTCAATTAATTCTAATTGATAATACAAACATAAAAAACACACACTTGGGTTCCCAGCACCAGGGTTGGGGTGGGGTGGGGGGGGGGGGGGTGGGGGGGGGGGGGGTCATTATTCTATGACTGTGGTAAAATGACCCCCACTCCCATGTAAAGATTTACTTGTGTTCTTATGGGTCACAATTACCTACATTAGAATCTAAACTAAAATACATATAAACTGATAAAACTCTTGCCTATACTGGTTGGAAATGTTAAGTTGACTTATTTGCTGGATTTTCCATCTTGCAGAACATGGCAGGGTTACCTGTGTACCATAAATCTACCTGTAATTAATTCCAGGTGTTGTTTTAAGACCAGTGGTGTTTTCTTAAGCTCTAGAGGGTGACAATATACTTGCTGATGACACTGGCCACAAAATATTAGGCCAATTCCCATTTACCAGAGAGAGAGAGGGGGGGGGGGGGGGGGGGTCAATATTCTATGGCCGTGGTAAAATGACCCCCCCTCCCTCCCCCATGTAAAGATTTATTTGGGTTATTATGGGTCACAATTAATTCTAATTGATTATACAAAGTTCCGAAAGTGTATGGTATCATGTACAAACATAAGAAACACACACTTGGACAGGGTTGGTCGGTATTTCCCGGGGCGGTATAAAATCAACTTGCATGTATGTCACAGATATCCACTAAAATTATTTGTGCTATACAACTTGATACAACACCAAATCATGTGACTTATCCCGCCATTTTGAAATCCAGTATGTTCAGCAAACAATTTTATCACAATTGGTATGTTTTACAAGATTGGATATTAGACTTTGTTTTAGCTGCATTCCACTGCAAATGTAATTCATTTTTTGCTTGATAACATTGTCATTGGCATACATTTTATGAATGACAAAATAGAACCAATAGAGAAATTGATAGTTTTGCACGAGTTTGTAGAAACAAAAAAAAATACAATTGATGTACGAGGGGTGATCCAGAAGTTCCCGGATTGGTGCTATAAAATCGAAAGTTATTGATCAAGAACGATAAAATGTGCACACTTTATAGATAAAATATTATTATATTCATACAGAGAATGATTTATCTAAATAATGTATCGCGCGCTCGTTATGATCACTATGGCAACCACAGGTAGTGCAATGCGGGGCAAAACGCATACAAGCCAGTAGTTTTGCTATAACTTTTATTTTAAACAAGTTATTGCAATTCTGTCTCCGATAGTATAACAAGTATACATTATGAGATCTGTCATATGTATAGCTGAAACTTATTAAACCTATGACATGACGTCACTTATTTGCAAGTTTAGTATATGACGTCATATTTTGACCGGGGCACATTTAGAGCGGTGCATGTTAAACTACCATTCAGCGGCATTTTTATAGGCCAAAGGGCCACCAAAATGGCAGCAATATATAGTAGCCAGGTTCTTCGATACATATGTGTACTTTTGTGGTGTATTTTAATCATAAAATGCTTCGGATAATGTTGTGCAAGTGACATGTGATACCGAGGAAACAAAACTGTACCTTTTTTTATAAAGCAAGCCCACCAATAACAATGACATCGCAGTACACAATTGTATTACACATATTGGTGATAAATATGGTACAAGTTTATTCAACATATTGCCAACCATTTGGGGAATATGTTTTAACAGTTTTATAAAGAACATGACATTATTCACGATCTGCAATGTGGCCATGCTTGACTGTTCGTATGCCGTTGACGTTACGTTGCCGACGTGAAAGTGCCCCGCATTGCACTACACGAGGTTGCTATAGAGACCAAAGCGAGCTTATGACACATTCCTTCTACTATTCAGTTGAGGCAAGAATAGAATAATAGTTTATCTACCATGTGTAAATTTTATCGTGTTCGACCGGAAACTTTTGATTTTATAGTGCCAGTCCGGGAATTTCTGGATCTCCCCTCGTATACATGTACTTGAAATGTATAACGAGATTGGCCATTTATAATAATCAGGTGGCTCTATAAAATGGTCTACACACCTGACTTCTGAATACATGAACAATACATTTATCATTGCCATTACATTTTTTTTACAACATAATAAGAGTCAATTGTACACTTTTTGTGAAAATTAAAGCAAAACTGTTTGAAAATTTACTTACTTACATTGATGTAAAATTGGCTATTGTATTATGTTGTACAAAATATAATGTAATAATGATGCAGAATTCAAACATGTGGACCTTTTTATTGGGCCACCAAATATAGTAGGCCTATGGATTAATTATGCACTCTTGTCAAGATTATAAATTGCAATTACAAAATGCAATTGATCTATATGTATATGCCATAATAAACAAACATGTACCATTTTGATATAAAATTATTTTAATTTGTCATTCTGTCTTTCTTGTATTATCATCCCTGCGAGCAGCAGAATTGTATACTATATACTATATATTAGGTTGGCTTACCATCTACAGCTTTTATTACATGCCATTGTCAAATCAGATTCATTGAACTAAACGCATTTTACCACGGCAATATAATATTGACCCCTCCCTGGTGCTGGGGGTCCCAAGTGTGTGTTTTTCATGTTTGTATATGATACCATACACTTTCGGAACTTTGTATTATCAATTAGAATTAATTGTGACCCATAAGAACCCAAATAAATCTTTACATGGGGGTGGGTCATTTTACCACGGCCATAGAATATTGACCCCCTCCCTGGTGTTGGGGGTCCCAAGTGTGTGTTTCTTATGTTTGTACATGATACCATACACTTTCGGAACTTTGTATAAACAATTAGAATTAATTGTGACCCATAGTAACCCAAATACATCTTTACATGGGGGAGGTGGGGGGTCATTTTACCATGGCCATAGAATATTTGACCCCCCCCCCCCCTCCCTGGTGCTGGGGAACCCAAGTGTGTGTTTTTTATGTTTGTATTATCAATTAGAATTAATTGAGACACATAAGAACCCAATTAAATGTTTACATGGGGGGGGGGGGGGTCATTTTACCACGGCCATAGAATATTGACCCCCCCCCTCCATGGTGCTGGGGGTCCCAAGTGTGTGTTTTTAATGTTTGTACATGATACCATACACTTTCGGAACTTTGTATTATCAATTAGAATTAATTGTGACCCATAAGAACCCAAATAAATCTTTACATGGGGGTGGGTCATTTTACCACGGCCATATAATATTGACCCCCCCCCCCTCCCTGGTGCTGGGGGTCCCAATGTGTGTTTTTGTTTTTAATGTTTTTTACATGATACCATACACTTTCGGAACTTTGTATTATCAATTAGAATTAATTGTGACCCATAAGAATCCAAATAAATCTTTACATGGGGTGGGTCATTTTACCACGGCCATATAATATTGACCCCCCCCCCACCTCCATGGTGCTGGGGGTCCCAAGTGTGTGTTTTTAATGTTTGTACATGATACCATACACTTTCGGAACTTTGTATTATCAATTAGAATTAATTGTGACCCATAAGAATCCAAATAAATCTTTACATGGGGGTGGGTCATTTTACCAAGGCCATAGAATATTGACCCACTCCCTGGTGTTGGGGGTTCCAAGTGTGTGTTTCTTATGTTTGTACATAATACCATACACTTTCGGAACTTTGTATAAACAATTAGAATTAATTGTGACCCATAATAACCTAAATAAATCTTTACATGGGGGGGGGGGGGGGGGGGTGGGGGGGGGGGGGGGGGGGGGGGGGGGGGGGGGTCATTTTACCACGGCCATAGAATATTGACCCCCCCACCCCTCCCTGGTGCTGGGGGTCCCAAGTGTGTGTTTTATGTTTGTACATGATACCATACACTTTCAGAACTTTGTATTATCAATTAGAATGAATTGTGACCCATAAGACCAAAAACATATCTTTACATAGGTGGGGGGGGGGGTCATCTTACCACGGCCATAGAATATTGACCCCCCCCCCCCTTCCCTGGTGCTGGGGATCCCAAGTGTGTGTTTTTTATGTTTGTATTATCAATTAGAATTAATTGTGACCCATAAGAACCCAAATAAATCTTTGCATGGGGGTGGGTCATTTTACCACGGCCATAGAATATTGACCCCCCACCCTCCCTGGTGCTAGGGGTCGCAAGTGTGTTTTTTTATGTTTGTACATGATACCATACACTTTCGGTAACTTTGTGACAAAAAAAAATTACATAGTGGGGGGGGGTGTCATTTTACCACAGGGGGGGTCAATATTCTATAGCGGAATTATGACCCCGGGTCAATATTCTATATGGGAATAATGACCCGCGGGTCATTTTTCAGGGGGGTCATTTTTCTATATGACACCGGGGCCAAGCAAAAACCTACGTAATGCATGTGTCTCATGGCATTACTAGAACGCGCCATTACGTCACCAGATCAGTTCACAACGGCCGCATTTAAATTGATGCGGCTGCATCACGCGATGTACTGTGGCCCCGGAATATGCATGTTTGAATGGAGCAGATTATCAAAGTACCGAAAGTACTGCATAAATGCTCAAATTGCATGATATTTCCGACGGAAATGTAACAATAACGTTCGACAATGTCCAGCTGTGGGTAAACGTTTGCCGTGGCACTCTGGAACTGTTTGTTCCCGCGGCCTACGGCCTTGGGGTTCAAACAATTCCCTTGTACCACGGTTATGTTTACCCACGGCTGGACATTGTCGAACCTTATATTTGCAATCAGTGTAGATGTCACAGGGCGAGGGCATGAACCAAGGACCTCTGTAGCCGATGTCACGAAAATTGCTAAGCATATTTATCTAGCTAAGATAAATCATTTATTTTTCCCGAAATGCATTATTTTATATAGAACTAACGACCGCATATGGTTGATGATTGAAAGTATGAAAAATTATTATACTGAATTTATTAATATAAAAAATTCAGTAAATAAAAATTAATAAATTTATCCTTAAATTAAATATTTCTCCCTCAAAGTGTACTAGGCAAGATAAGTATACTTTGCAATTTTGATGAAATAGGCTACAGGTTTACCGTACCATCACTAACCGACAGAGCTAAACGGGCATGAATACACACTCCATTGTGAGATACATACCAAACGTTACATACTCCCACGCCAACTGAAATTCCTCCCAGAATTCATGATTATACAAGATCAACATCGTGGGTGATCTTCCGAGTATTTATCGGGTAGCATGCCCTGTATTGCCCAAATACGTACCGACTGATAACATATTGTTGTATCAGGCATTGACCCGATACAAACATCCGGGTTACAATGAAGTGAAAACTGACGTTCAATTGGTCAGATGACGTCACATGACGTTATCGAGTGACGTCAGTGTAATGACGCAACGTAAACAAGTCAGCATTCTGTCCATAGATGGCCATTTTCAAGCATGAAACGTTACCTGATAAATAGAAAACCAGGCTTTCAACTGATATCAAGTTTATCTGTAGCCGATTTCACCAACATGGCAAAAATAATTTATTTTCCCCGAAACGCATTATTTCACATAGAACTAACAACTGCATATATTTGATGATTAAAAGTATGCAGAATTATTATACTGAATTTATTACATTATCACAGCCAAAACAGATAAGCTGCGTATTTGCTTAAATACCCAATTAAAATTGCCAAACACCCAATTGAAATCAGAAGTAGCGAGTATCAAAAAGCAATAAACAATTTGTGGTACCTTTAACATGTTGCAGAAAACATACAAACAGACCACAAATATAGCATATTTTTTCTTATTTTCCATGATAACACATCTTGGTATTTCATTAGAATTGTCTCCAAGGAGACAATTCTAATGAAATGCCAAGACATGTTTTCATTTCAAAGCAAACTATTCAATAATTGCTGTGGTCAATGTGGTGTTGAGATACATACCAGTTACTGAGGCGTGAAAGGGTTAACATACCATCGGAATCAATGATCATTCTCTCTCCGTCAACGATGTCCTTCACGTTTTCAAACTCGCGCTCGTTCGTTATTGGATTAATAACCTCCTTACTGGTTCCCCATTTGATAATGAACGGGGGAATGCTAAAGGGAACATTATCACACGTCAGCTTCTTGTACAGAGATGGGCTGATCGTCTTATCTACCGTGGATACCTCGCCATCAAAAATGCCAATCACTGCAAACAAAAAGAAAAAGGGTTTAATTAGCATCTCACCAACTGCTACGGTCCTTTTACCCTTACACCGCTACACACAACAATTGTTGTCTGCTTGTTGTCTCCATTGGAAATGATTCTGAAGTGCTGTCAAAGCATGTTGTAAATTATTCTAAAGTGTTGTCAAAGCATGTTTTTGATGATAAAAATGGAAAATAGAAAATAAACAGCAGACGACAAAACAATTAAGATAGCGGTCTAAGGGTTAAGTCGTGGTCTGAAAATACCAGCAGGATGGATTTGATTTGATTTAATTGGTGCTTAACGGTCTGTGAACAGCTATGGTTATTTTAGACCAGGTTAACAGGGTCAAATGACTCAAATCCCATATGTTACCTGCTGTGATGAGGGGAAAATCCCAAAATCAGAACTGAAAATTTACAGGAAAAATATATTTATTATATACCTACCCATGAAATACATAGTTATACGATGTAAATAAAAGTCATATGTTCTCATCGATGAAATAAAGATCTTCCGGTGAAAATACGACTACTTCCGCTATCTATATTCATAACGCGCACCTGCAGTGCCGGACTGCAAATAGGCTGCAAATACACATTCATTACCGTATACAGTCTAAAAAACGGCTAATTTCCATGGAGCGGTATATAATAAATAGAATATTCATATTTTTGCAACAAATAGGACATACGAGGTGTGAAAAGGGTGTGTGAAATGTCCATATTTCACTCGTGCCTAACGGCACACGTGGCACACGTGAAATATGGACATTCCACACCACTCGATGAACATATATGTCATATTCGTTGCAAAAATATGAATATCCTCTATATATTTAGCCCTGACCTGGCCTGGTGCCAGGTACTGACTACACCAGTCACTTAGCCCCATTCCCCAAATGTTATAGGATTAGTAGCAATCATATTACATGTACGTTTATAATGGGTATAACCAGATCCAACTCTCAAGTAACAGAAAGCCAAACATATACCTGAGGGTCAAACCAGGGATATCGGTATTCCGTTAACCGGAAAGGATGAAACCCGTCGTTAAATGTACCCTTCAGATGCTCCCACCAAACGCCCCACCCAGCAGGATGGAAATACCAATATATGAGACACGCCATGCGATTTTGTACCTTAGAACATGTGCGATTTTTTATTATTTACAAAATTTACGATATTTTGCGTAAATGACGTCCACAGCAACTGCGGAATTCAATTCAATCATCTTTCGACATCATTTACAGAAAATGTCACAATTACTGGAAATACATTTCATGAACAAGAGTGCCGCAAGTCACAAAATACGCCCGTCGAATATGGGCCAGACAGCGAAGATGCAGAAATGTGAATATGTGTAGAAGACGTGTGTATAGTTTCAGAACGATCGACTGAAAGGTTTCGGAGGAGTTGTGTACACAAACTCTGTACCGTATATAGAATTGCATAGAAAAATGTAGAAAAAATGGCTAAGTTAAAAAGGCGATATTTTTCGGCATAAAAACACCAAGGTGCACATCTTCAATATGTGTAGAAGCCTTGTGTATAGTTTCAGAACGATCGACTGAACGGTTTCGGAGGAGTTGTGTACACAAACTCTGTACCGTATATAGAATTGTATAGAAAAATGTAGAAAAAATGGCTAAGTTAAAAAGGTGATATCTTTGTTAAAAAATATTTTTTCGACATAAAAACACCAAGGTGCACATCTTCAGTGTGTGTAGAAGACATGTGTATAATTTCAGAACGATCGACTGAACGGTTTCAGAGGAGTTGTGTACACAAACTCTGTACCGTATATAGAATTGTGTAGAAAAATGTAGAAAAAACGGCTAAGTTAAAAAGGTGATATTTTTGTTAAAAAATATTTTTTCGACATACAAAACACCAAGGTGCACATCTTCAATATGTGTAGAAGACGTGTGTATAGTTTCAGAACGATCGACTGAACAGTTTCGGAGGAGTTGTGTACACAAACTCTGTACCGTATATAGAAATGTATAGAAAAATTAAGAAAAAATGGCTAAGTTAAAAAGGCGATATTTTTGTTACAAAAATATTTTTTCGGCATAAAACACCAAGGTGCACATCTTCAATATGTGTAGAAGACGTGTGTATAGTTTCAGAACGATCGACTGAACGGTTTCGGAGGAGTTGTGTACACAAACTTTGTACCGTATATAGAATTGTATAGAAAAATGTAGAAAAAATGGCTAAGTTAAAAAGGTGATATTTTTGTTAAAAAATATTTTTTCGACATAAAAACACCAAGGTGCACATCTTCAATATGTGTAGAAGACGTGTGTATAGTTTCAGAACGATCGACTGAACGGTTTCGGAGGAGTTGTGTACACAAACTCTGTACCGTATATAGAATTGTATAGAAAAATGTAGAAAAAATGGCTAAGTTAAAAAAGATATGATATTTTTGTTAAAAAATATTTTTTCGCCATAAAAACACCAAGGTGCACATCTTCAATATGTGTAGAAGACGTGTGCATAGTTTCAGATCGATCGACTGAAAGGTTTCGGAGGAGTTGTGTACACAAACTCTGTACCGTATATAGAAATGTATAGAAAAATGAAGAAAAAATGGCTAAGTTAAAAAGGCGATATTTTTGTTAAAAAATATTTTTTCGCCATATAAACACCAAGGGGCACATCTTCAATATGTGTAGAAGACGTGTGTATAGTTTCAGATCGATCGACTGAACGGTTTCGGAGGAGTTGTGTACACGAACTTTGCGCTTTTTCTTCAGCCGCCCGCCCGACCGCCCACCCGCCCGCCGTGCGGTAAAACATAATACGTACCGTTTTTTAAAAACGGTCGTATAAAAATCGCACATGTCCTCAGGTACAAAATCGCATGGCGTGTCTCATATGTAAAAGTACATGCGTGCCCTGATCTCAACGTTTTGGTCATCTATTTGCAATCTCAACTCGCAATCGAGCAGCTTGATTGGCTGAGCCTGATCTGCAATACAGATCAGGCTCAGCCAATCAAGCTGCTTGATTCAAGGACAATATTTGAGTATATTTGGAATTATGTCCATGGGACAAGGATGCCCCCCAGGATTCAATCTAGACCAACAATTTAGGGAGAAGTGACTTCTCCCTACAGGCAAAATAGGGAGAAGTGAGGGAAAATTAGGGAGAAGTGATCAACATCATATTTTCCCTGATTTTTTCTCTTACTTATAGTTATTGCGTAACTGTATACATTAACTTTATGTTTTCAAAAGCATATCACAGGGGTAGAGGCATCAACATGTGCTTGTATCATACAAGCCAAGAATGATCTTAGCTGTTGACAGGCCATTAAACACTCAGTTCAGCCGTGCACCTCGTAGAGACGGTTTAAGTGAGTGTTAACAACGTATACTTTCATTGAGAAATAAAACAAGAGGGCCATGATGGCCCTAATTCGCTCACCTGACTCCATGAACAGAAGAGGAGAATGTGACATTGAGTTCATGTGTTTTAAAAATATTGTGTTATTTTTAGATTCCGATTCCGACAAATATTGCACCAGAGCAATCGCCTCATCGATACCTTCAATTTGATATATGACATGAGCATATTTTGACCCCGGGGTCACCATTTTCACAACTTTGAAAGAGCATTGTAAATCGATCATTCCTACCAAGTTTAGTCGAAATCCGGCCAGCGGTTCATGAGAAGAAGACTTTTTAAGAATTTATGCTATTTTTAGACGGAGGCCATCTTGGATTAGCGATGACCTCCATTTTATCAAATCTGAAAAGGCTTCACCCATGGACCATCACTTTTAAGTTTGGCTACCATGGGCCAAACGGTTCATGTGAAGAAGAATTTTGAAATCTCTAATAAAAGAACGACCTTTTGACATTTCGGCGGCCATCTTGGATGACATAACAATCCGATTTCGACAAAACTGTACCAGAGTGATCCCCTCATTGATTTTCTTATATACATGACCATATTCGCTCACCATTTTAACAACTTTGAAAGAGCATTGTACATTGATCATTCCTACCAAGTTTCGTCGAAATCCGGCTAGGGGTTCATGAGAAAAATAATTTTTAAGAATTTATGCTATTTTTAGACGGTGGCCATCTTGGATTAGCGATGACCTCCATTTTAACAAATCTGAAAAGGCTTCACCCATGGACCATAAATTAGTTTGGCTACCATGGGCCAAGCAGTTCATGTGAAGAATAATTTTGAAATCTCTAATAAAAGAACGACCTTTTGACCTTTCGGCGGTCATCTTGGATGATATAACCATCCGATTTCGACAAAAAATGCACCAGAGTGATCGCCTCATTGATACCTTCAATTTTATATATGACATGACCATATTCGGTCAAAAATAAATGTATTAGTATGTAGACTTTGAAGGAAAAAAAACAACGTTTTTTCTTTATTTCATCTCAGTATATGTCGTTACCACCCCATTTGAACCTCTTTAACTGTGTACATGTAATGAAACAGCATTTATGTAAATATTTTAGACGAATAGCAAAGTAATCGTTTAAATTCAATTTCCTTTAAATTATAAAATCATTTATGAACTTGGATGTGCATAAATTCATAGCATTTACGACCTTATGCTACTAGACAAAAATTGAAAAACAATTTGAAGAAAAAAAATGAAAAAATAAAATGGAAAAATAAAGTTTAAAAATTAAAAATAATAATGCTTGCTACTGGAGCCCAGAATTTTTTTTAATAGTCCTATATTTATCTACATATATCTGCACAGGTCCACATAATGCCATAATATTTTCAACACAGTTTACGGAAATGTAATATACAAAAAAATAAAAATAAATAATGCTCGCTACTGGAGCCCAGAATTTTTGTTAATAGTCCTATATTTATCTACATATATATGCACAGGTCTGCCACAATATTGTCAACACAGTTTACGGAAATGTAATAATGTACCTGTATAAATTACCTGTAGTAAGTTAGTGGTCAGTTAAAAAATTGAAAAAATTGAAAAAGAATGTAAAAAAAAAAAAAGGAAAAAAATAATTAAATTTAAAAAAAATAAAAGAATAATGCTCCCTACTGGAGCCCAGAATGTTTTTTAATAGTCCTATAGTTATCTACATATCATATCACAGGTCCACATATTGCCACAATATTTTCAACACAGTTTACGGACATGTAATATAATCATTTACCTGTATAAATTACCTGTAAGTGGTCAGTGGTCAGTTGCACATACTAGCACATGCACAGGTGAATAGTCTGTATATAGGACTTACGACATTATGCTACTAGACAAAAATTTAAAAATAATTTGAAAAAAAAAATGAAAAAAATAAAAATGAAAAAAAAAAAATGGAAAAAAAAAGTTTAAAAATAATAATGCTTGCTACTGGAGCCCACAATTTTTGTTTAATAGTCCTATATTTATCTACATATATCTGCACAGGTCCACATAATGCCACAATATTTTCAACACAGTTTACGGAAATGTAATATCCAATGTAGTAATTTACCTGTATAAAGGGAGATAACTCAAAAAAGGGAGATAACTCAAAAATTAGCTACGCAAGAGTTGTCTTTCTTGTGCGCGACACACCTCCGGGTCGTGGTCTATGCATGTGTGAAGTTTCATGAAAATATTCCAAAGGGTGGTCGAGTTATGCTCCGGACAGGAAATCAGTGCGTGAAAACAAAAAAGGGAGATAACTAAAAAATTAGCTATGCAAGAGTTGTCATTCTTGTGCACGACACACATTCGGTTCGTGGTAATAATTGAATGTGTTAAGTTTCATAAAAATATTCCAAAGGGTGGTCGAGTTATGGTCAATCAGTGCGCGAAACAAAAAAGGGAGATAACTAAAAAATTAGCTATGCAAGAGTTGTCATTCTTGTGCGCGACACACCTTCGGGTCGTGGTCTATGCATGTGTGAAGTTTCATGAAAATATTCCAAAGGGTGGTGGAGTTATGCTCCGGACACGAAATCAGTGCGAGAAAGAAAAAACAGGGAGATAACTCAAAAATTAGCTATGCAAGAGTTGTCATTCTTGTGCGCGACACACCTTCGGGTCGTGGTCTATGCATGTGTGAAGTTTCATGAAAATATTCCAAAGGGTGTTCGAGTTATGCTCCGGACAAGAAGTGTCTGCGGCGGACGCGGCGGACGCGGCGCGCTGTCAAATCCATAGTATCCCCCGACGGAGTCCGGGGGATACAATTATCATAAAAATCGAGTTACGCTAACATCGATTGGAAAAAGTTGCAAAAGGACGAAACTACGTAGGTACGAAATCGCCGTAATTGTCCGTGATATTTACAGACTTGTTCATGTTTTCTGATAGAGTTAGCCATATTTGGTTGAAATAAATAGTTAGTGATGTAATAAACAGTATTTGTTTTCAGCATCAAAGGATTTCATTAGAATATACATGTATCAATTTCGTATTTCGTAGGCCACGACTCGGTTTGCCAATTGGCGCCTCGTGTGGGTATACCCACAATCGTAGTTAACGATTGGATGCTATTTTTATTTCGGAAATGGTATACCACAAAGTGTCATAAAAAGTGTGTAGACAACTATGAAATTCGTTCGCCACCGGGCAGGCAACCAAGCTAGCCCCGACCCAGAAACGACTCGCATCTGGGTCCGTTATTTAAAACATGTGTTTGCATGTGTTTGTTTGTCTGGTTGAGAGTATTCGGAGGGAGTTAACTATACCGGGTTCATGATCAATCGCTGATAGATTTATTGCCGACGTATTTCGTGACAGTAACCTGTCAATCATGCCACTAAGGGCTACCTTGCTTACCAGCGATTGGCTGTACTGTATAAATAACTTCGCCACGAGAATAACACGTGTGTTGAACTGACAATTATAGTAGCCAGAAGCAATGTTTGGCTAGGGGATTATTGAAACTATCGACCCGTGACTTTCATTGTCACAGTATGATTTTAGTGAATCGCGTAATGATGTGATGAAAATTTGGTCAAACAATCGGGTGTCGTAAAACAAATGGTATTGTAAACAGTTTGGCAGGCCTGCAATTAGCGAGATTTAGGTCAGTGTGTGGGAAATGGGGATTACCTGAACAAATTTGGTTCCAGCTTTATTTTTAGAATTTCCGATTTTTTAAAGGCGAAGTGAACTTCTCCTTGCCGGACACATAGGGCGACTTGGGCGAGAAAAAAAAGCGACAACTTCGCCCTAGTCACCCCCAAAACTGAACCCTGCCCCACTAGCAGCATATATCCAGAGCTCCAGATATTGGCGAATTTTACGCACTTATTTTAGTAGAATATGCATTGATTTTCAAATTGAGTAGTTAAAATACAGTATTGAAGATGGAAAATTACTTAGTTGTGCTGCAAAATGCAAGTCTTTGCTTTTTGCAAGTCAAATAATTGAATTTTTAAATTTGTAATATTTTTTATGATTTGTTCCATTTAATAAGGAAGAAAATCAATAACAGGGTTCATACAGCCATGTCAAAATGAAATTCAAGGACTTTTCAAGGAGTTTTCAAGGAGTATTTATTCATGTTCAAGGAGTGAAGTTATACCAAGTTACACTAAGTTTTGACTCAACGGTGCGGTGTTATGGTAACCATATCCCCCTCTAATTGTATTCAGCATTGTGCAATAGCTTTGAAATGGTAAAAATGGATACAAAATGGTAAAAAACATGAAACAGCCAGCCAAAAATAATATCATTTACAAAATATGCGTTTGCACTATCAATTTTGGACAATTCAAGCGCAGTCTTGGACAAATCAAGGAGTTTTTCTCAAAATTTAAGGACTTTTTAAGGACAAAACCCACCAAAATCAAATTCAAGGAGTTTTCAAGGACTCAACCAAAATTCAAGGACTTTTCAAGGCTTGTGGGAACCCTGAATAATACATTTGTAAAATACGCATTGAATTTGAAATCTGGGGGGAGAATACTATACTGTAAACCAATTAATATTCGCGCACGAGATACCTTCGCGTTCTTCGCGAGGGATTGAAAATCGCGAATGTAAATCTCCACGAATATTTCCACATTTCCTAGCAGATTGTTAAAAATATTTTGCTAATAGATGTCGGGCCATGTGTTTATCAAAGAACGAAATTGATCCAGCAGTTCTGTTTCCGGGTCAAAAATGGCCATGAAAACATATTATTTCCAAAATTGGTCGCGAAAGTTAATAGAGCACGTCGTTATACCGCGAACGATAATCATCGCGAATATGGCCAGGTTCGAAAATCCCGAAATTTAGTAGCTGCGAAATTTAGTTGGTTTACAGTACAGTTGGTTAACAGTACTAGATACAAAACATATCTGGAGCTCTGTATGTCCATGTAAGCATTAGGACTAGTGTGTCATAAGCACAGGTGGCATTATTACACCAATGTGGTAGGTACTCCATACAGTATTGTACACCAACGTGGTGAAATCAATGCTAGCTAAATTTTAGCAGGATCAATACTATTTCACTGAGTGGCCGAGTGAGTGAGTGAGTGAATAGGGTTTAACGTCCGCTTTTCTGACATAGAGGTACAAGCCTCAGGGAGTCTACACGCAGACGGGTCAACGGGGTCGAGTCCTGTATCCACCTGTCCAAGGGGGGTAAATCCCAACTTCAGAACTCAATATTTACAATCAAAATATATATTCAGTCCTGAAATTAGAACAACCTGATCTGGTGCCAGGCCCTCGCCACACCAGCATCATTTATCCCATCCCCTAAAAGTAATAGGATTAGCACTAATCTTACTTTTATATATGGGGCATAGCCCGACTCAACTCTCACATACAAGAAAGCCAAAAATGTACATGAGGGCCAAATCCGGTATAGTGGGTTCCGGAAAGTATGAACCCAATCGTTAAGCCAGTTTAGTCGCCTTTTACGACAAGCAATGGCTACTGCAGCACTATTCTCAGGATCAGTTGATCCCGCCCCGGTGCCTGCACGGGGCAGCACTGAGTGGCCGAGGAACGGAGTTAAACACACACAGTGG
>CM055266.1:69271608-69307438 GCA_029237695.1 Conchocele bisecta
TAAAAAAAGTCTAAGTCCTAAAGGGGGAGATAACACCGTAAGGAATGTACATACCAAGTTTCAAGCTTTCAGCTTTTACGGTTTAAAAGCTTTATGAGTTGCAATGTTGCTGCTTTTATGTTTTAATTTCCATTTTTATCAACAAAAACATAGTTTGGCTGCACTTTAGAATTATTTCCGTTCTAAAAGGGTGTCTTTGGCCAATATATGTTTTTAAATATGAAACAACAGCAGACGACAATGTTTGTTTCCCACATTCTAAAGGTTAAATGAACAAATATAATGAAAAAGTGAAAGGGTTTAACATCCCAGCAACAGCTAGGGTCATATAGAGACAAGATCACAGTTTAAAGTCTCATCCGACAGACCAGTGGAATGGAAATACTATTAAAGTATATTTTGAACCCATAATCTCTGGATTGGAAGTCAGGTGTTCTAATCCCTAGACCACAACCAGAATATTCAATAAGGACAAAATATAAAACAACAGCAGACGACAATTTAATTAATTTCCCGCATTCTATGGCTTAAATGAACAATTATAACGAAATACAAGTTGTAACATACGTTGGTTGAGGCGTTCCTTTAGCTGCACATTCAAATTTATCGCCAGCACCAGTTTGCACGATCACTACCGGGTTCAGCCATTTGTTACCAGATGGAGTGATGAAATCTGGTGCCGTTGATCCTGAAACAATATGAATTGGAGTGTTTAACCCTTTCAACCCTAAGTAACTGGAATGGATGCTCCCATGATATTTTTCAGACTATCCTATTTATCAGTAAGAGTAATGTTTTTTTTTAGAAATAAGAAACATCTGCAAAAGGTGCAGATCCTGATGAGATAAGATACACCAACTTGATCTAGCAATTTTTGTACATACTAGAGAAAGTGAGCAGGGGCTCACGTATACCCCCGCCTGGACCGACAAATAAATTTTTTAATGCAAATATTTAAACGAGGATGGCCGCGGCCCGCATGTCGAGCCCGCCGAGGCATTTGATGGTCTCAGAGTGTATTTATTTGAAGTGTGATGCCCAATAAGCATACAAAGTTTCAAGCAAATCTGACTTACGGTTACAGAGATAGTAGGTATATGAAAACTTTAACGCAAATTTTGACAGAAACTTTAACGCAAACTTCTAAGTCATTTGACCTTGACATAGTGGCACAGGGGCCGCATGAGTGGGACACAGAATGAATATATGGATGATGACTAATAAGCATATGAAGTTTCAAGTCAATGTGACTTAGGACTGCAGAGATATAAGGTATTTAAAAACTTTAACACAGATTTCGGAACGCAAACTTCTAAGTCATTTGACCGTGACAGGGGTTGAATTTAACTTTTTAACACACTAGCATTTTTTCGCTAGTGGATTTTTTTTCTACTAGCAAAACTGGATTTTCACTAGCAATTTCTATGTTTAGTTGGATTATGCAATAAGCATGTACATGTATCCTAGTATATGGTTTCAGAGTACATGTAGGTTGTTGCACTCATGTAGTCGATGGAAAAATGTAGCTCAAAAATCGACAGTTACTTACATAAATATTCAATATCAACTTGTTCAGTTTCTTGATGTGATTATACTGCCAGCTTTAGTAATTTGTGAATAATTGACACAGTTTGGAAAAGACATGATCAAACATGTACATTCCTAGTCTAAAAGTCGTGTGTGTGGTGGGAAAAATTGTGTCCACATGTGCTTATTATAAGTATGTATGACAACACCAGTTTTTTTACCAGTTCCATTCTATCAATGGCTGGTAAAATAATGTGTATTTATTAAAAATGAAACCGGAAATGTTTATTTTTGTAATAATATTCATAGGCGGCGGAAGCCGAACATTATTGGGGGGGCCAAATGTTGAGGGCCCGAAGGGCCCGATAGTGCTAGGGGGGTCGCATATGCCCCCCGGAAATTTTTGAAATCCAAGTGGTGTGAAACGCCATTTCCTGCATTCTCAGCAAAGTTCTCAGCAAAGTTCCCAGTACTCACGACTCATGATTACACAAATATATTAGAATAAAGAATCCAAAATTTACAGAATTATTGGGGGGGGGGGGGGGATGAAAATTATTGGGGGGGGGGGGGGCTTCCGCCGCCCCTGATATTAATGCGCCGTAGTATTTCAATGTGGCCTAGAGGGATGTCGCAATTGATAAATAGCCCAGGCAAAAACGTCCTCATTTACGACCTGTGACGTAGTATTTCAATGTCGCACTAGAGGGATGTCACAATTGATATATAGCCGGGGCAACAGCGTCCTGATTTACGACCTCCAATGTTCCTATCATCGAGGCGCTTTGACGATAGCATTTCATGATCCAGATCGCTGTTCAGAACAAAATAATCGCAACAGAACTTTGAAGATTTGGATTTCTTTTTTGAAATTGGCACTCGCAGTTTTTTGCGAGCGGCTTTGATTTTAACTAGCATTTTTCAGAAAGCACTCGCATTTTGCGAGTATGCGAGTGCCAAATTCGAGCCCTGCGTGACCTTGAGCACAGGGGCCGCATGAGTGGGATACAACATGAATATATGGATTATGACTAATAAGTATATGAAGTTTCAAGTCAATGTGACTTAGGACTGCAGAGATATAAGGTATTTAAAAACTTTAACACAGATTTCGGACAGACGGACGCACGCACTATGTCTCGCTTTCCGCAAGCAGGCTTGACAAAAACATTAACGCAAATTTCCTACGTAATTTGACCTTGACCTTGGACATGAGTGTGGTATGGAATGAAAATATGGATAATGATAAGGAAGTATATGAAGTTTGAGGTCAACGCGGACAGACATACAGACTGACTGAAGGACAGATGGAATTACAAAAACTACATACCGGCCACCTCGACATACTTTGTATCAAAGATCCCATCAAGGAAACAGACATTATAAGATATTTACCCGAGCGTTAAGGTTTCGAACACCCTAGTATGTGACCTCGACCCTAGGTTCCGCGGGGGCGGGACGATTGTCGATTTGTCACAGGGCAGTAGAGGACCATTAAAGCAATGTGTGTATGAAATATCAAGCAGATGAGTGCAAGGAAACAGAAATTATATAAGACATTTACCCTGAGTGTTAAGGTTTCGAATGCACCAAGTATGTGACCTTGACCCTGGGCTTAGCGGGTCTTGGACTAATGCATCAGGTGATATTAAATAGTTGACGTAATTATTGATGGCCACGAAGTTGCCGTCACCGGAATTGTGACCACTACGTCTCTCCAATAACAACCAAACCCACTTTGCAAGTACATTTATACATACATACGTTGTGCTACTGTCACAGCCACGATGGACAAAATGATCCAGAGGCACTTCATACTTAATGCTGTCATCCTGCAAAGAGAAAGAATGAACTATTTGAATTCTAGTGGTGAAATTGGGAGTAGTTTTCTATTTTCTCTCTGTAAATACATGTACATGTATGTCTTGGAATTTTATTAGAATTGGACTCAATTCTAATGAAATTCCAAGACATATTCATGACATTTACAGGGAGAAAAAAAAAATATGATGAATTGGCCGATTTTTTAAAACTATTTATAGCTCACAAATTTCCCAGTATGCAATGAGTTAATGTAGAAGTAAATATAGCAGGTTGTTCAGCATTGAAGCACACTTCCAGTCAGCTATATAAGACTGCATATAACAATTTAATATAAGCAATTAATCAATATTATAAGTGCATCATAGACATATGTATTATAATGTATAATTAACACTTACACTGCTATCTTAATTTTTTGTTGTCTGCTGTTTATTTTCTATTTTCCATTTTTATCATCAAAAACGTGCTTTGAGAGCACTTTAGAATAATTTACAACATGCTTTGACAGCACTTCAGAATCATTTCCATTGGAAATGATTCTGAAGTGATGTCAAACCATGTTTTTATTGAGAAATATGGCAAGATATAAAAGCAACAGCAGCCGACAATTGTTGTGTGTAGCGGTCTAAGGGTTAATTGTGTTATCAGGTTGCAAGTTAAAAATGAAATATTCTATTTTATTAGAACACGGAACAAATAAATTGAATTACCAATTATTATTTGCAGACAGTTTCAAATCACCTCCTTTTTCATCACATATATTACATATATATATGTGGTATGTAAAGTGACTCCATGTAGACACGTGTATGTGAAGTGTTGTGAATATTTACAACAGGTACCTCTCTGCTATGCATGTAGATCCCACGCTGACTGATATCACTTAGGTACCAGTCCACCAAGATTTTAGAATTTTTTTAGCAATTCTTGGCCAAGCGAGCACTTCCGCAAGTTTTTTTCTCAGATATCCTCTTCATATATTCACAGAGGCTGTTTGCTGTATACACCTGTTACATTATATGTCAAGAAACTTTAGTAGCTACACAAATCAAATTGGCATACAGCTAAGAGCATTTATAATGTGTGAAAGTTAGCATGTGGTGGTCAATTTCTGCACTTATTCCATCATGGCCGCTGGACTAAAGGCGCCAGAAAGCTATGTGACGTGCGGAGCTAACTCCTTCAAGGAGTTAGCCTCCTTATTACAACACTGGCAATTCAATTGTGATATAGACACACATTTATATTATCAAATATTTAAACAAAAATAAACTTAACCCTTACACCGCTATCTTAATGTTTTTTGTCGTCTGCTGTTTATTTTCTATTTTACATTTTTGTCATCAAAAACAGGCTTTGACAGCACTTTAGAATAATTTACAACATGCTTTGACAGCACTTCGGAAATGATTCTGAAGTGCTGTCAAACCATGTTTTTATTGAGAAATAAGGCAAGATATAAAAGCAACAGCAGACGACAATTGTTGTGAGTAGCGGTCTAAGGGTTAACTTACATGTGTCGACTGCACGCTGAATAATTTTGCTAAATTGCAGGACATTCACCAAAAGTCATAAACTCCACAAAGCTGAGGGTATTAAATTTATCCTCATATTCACATAATAGTGGATCATTTTCTGTGTTACACGCTCTGTTAGCTGGTAGTTATGTGATCAGAGATGTGCTGGTCGATTGTAGCGATACTGTCAACATGACGTTAATATAGATACACCTCGACAGCATGCACATACAAACTGATTGATCTGATCATTGTGAAACATGCTGATTCAGTGCGTTTATATTCATGGTTATCGCATTTTTAGCCATAAATTTACTGGTCAATATATTTTCATACCTCACTGTTGATCCATTATATTCGTAATACACATTTCGGTGTACGAAAAATTGGAAATATTTTGACCTATTTTTTTTTATTTCTTAACCATGTTAACGAAAGTATTTACATGTATATTGTGACGTATCACTCATTTGAACAGTATCAACATACTTATCCCTTCACCCCCCAGTTACCTCGTCCCCACCACCCCCTCCCCACCCGGATCCAATTTTGCATACAATAGTTATAATTTTGATTACATTGATCATTTTACGTGTGTACTCCCTTGTTTATTACTGAAATACTGAACGTGTAGTTTTATAAATATCAGAATTTTTCAATGTAAAATTAGTTTCTGTGAGTACTTACCTGTTATATGTTGCTATATAGCTTCTATTGGGGCTACCCATTCCGAATACAATTTATTGACCCGCACTTACACCTGTCCCATCCCATATCGACCACGCATGCGCGCACGGGAGACTTCCTCTTTGCGATAGAACAAATTTCTCACCTTGCGGGGTGGGAGGTGGGTGTTAAATACATATAA
Source organism: Conchocele bisecta (assembly GCA_029237695.1). NCBI lineage: Eukaryota > Metazoa > Mollusca > Bivalvia > Lucinida > Thyasiridae > Conchocele > Conchocele bisecta. Next base: position 69,277,345 of record CM055266.1, read on the forward strand.
CAGGTAAGTACTCACAGAAACTAATTTTACATTGAAAAATTCTGATTTCTGTATCATACTTCCCTGTTATATGTTGCTAGAATTTGTCTCCAAGGCGGGAAGGTAAGGTGATACAGAAACCAGAAAAATAATTTAATTCGCTCTGTGAATACTTAACCTAGGATCAATAAATTGACTCACCAAGCAACTTGTAGACTAGACCCGGGCACCGTCTGAGCAGCACCCCCCCCTATTCCTGCTCCCAGAAGATAACTGAGCCGCCAGCTAAGTCTTCTGGTTTGCTTGAGTACTGTCCCCAGTCGCAGTTTCACACACACTGAATGTGACTAACTCATATCATGTTAGCGTCATGTCATACACACTGTTGTGCCTCACATCTAAGACTCACAGCATCTACACTGACCCTTGTCCATGTCCACAAGTCTCTTTAAAGTTCTAACCCGCATTACTCACAAATTAGTAATGCTATTACAAATACCCTATGCATATTGACAACCACATACTATCAATAATTACCAAACATGGCATTCATGACCCTGGATGAATGATTATGTGTTTTCGAGTGTCATGATACCTAGTACCGTTAGCACCCCGGAGCACAGGTAACTCACCTTTACCCTCTCCGGACCTCACAATCATTGGTCACACCAAACACTGCACACATTATAGTAAAATATGTATCCAGACTGGTATAACCAGTCATGTGTAATCAAGAAAACAATCTACTAAAACTTTCCCTGACATCCCTGCTAGCTGCGACTAGGGGATCCAATGTGTAAATATCTGCGCTCTGCGCAGTCAGTGTACGTATGTAAAACTGATAAAAGTGGAATGAGACTTCCCTGATGCCACTTCCATTATCTTATCCCCAGGATCACTCCATAGAGGAACTCCGAGGAGGTAAATACTGCTCCGACCTCATGGCATCGATTATAACCTTATGAGCCCTTAACCGAATTGGATCGATATGCTCTGCGTGTTGCGAGAGATATCCATATGTAAACTGACGATTTGGATATAAACTGATTACCCACGCATGGAATAAAATCCAGTGCCTACCTCTCATTGGCTAGTCATTGAGATGTAGTGCCTAATTCACCACGCTCTGGCCTTGCACAAAACAATTCCGTGCCTTATGGAACTAAGCCTTGGATACTCCCATCTCTGAGCCTCCTTCCCAAGGCCGAATACTCTATGAGCCAAGTTTATGTAAGCATAACCTAATATTTGAGCCCCTGATGTTCCAGAAAAGTACTGGCTTTAAGAAATCCAACTTAGTTTTGGGGTCAAACACTGTGCCAAATCAATTCCTCTAACAGAGCTCCTACAGTGTGGGTCTGAGGCAGTCTAGGCCTACCCTTGAAAGCAGTAACCTATTCTGCTTCACACAGAGACTTAGCCCTCGGCACCTGCGCAGGTTAACAGGACCACTATCCTGAGACAGATACTGGTATACCGAAGCTACTGCCTCCGGATAAGAAGGGGCACTGTTCTTCCACAGCTACACTAGCTACCGAGACCAGTCCCACCTGATGCCATCAGAGGATTTTAACATTCACCCGTAACGGTGAAGTGCCCTTTTCCTCTGACAAGCCTGGTGTATTTTGTCTTATGAAATTCACCATCATCTAGCCGAATGTCTTAACCGATTGCGCCACGAAGCCCACATTATCATCTGATCGTGACCTTGATCTATGTGCCAGGGCATAGCGTGTTTTCCGTCTCGGTTAAATTTGGTAGGTTCGTGCTGGGCGAGAGATAAACTCATATTCTGGATCAGTGCGAATGTATTTTAATCTATTGACATTGTTGTTGTTATTAACCGGAAGCATGTGCTTTTACCAAGTTAAAATACGACAATTGTACATTATAGAATACGTAAAGTATATAATGTCACAGATAACCGACTCGATTTGGCCATGCTGGGATCACGAACGGTCGGTTATGCCTAACTGGGACCCGAGCCGTAGTAAGTAACCCAGCTTCGCAACCATAGTAACGGAATCATTATCCAATCCAGATTCTGGTCGCCCCTGTACAGGCCGCGTAATTCCCGTTCCCGCGCCTTTTCGCCGAAGCGAAAACGAGGATTAACCCATTATTGACTGATCAATCAATAGGGAAGCTGTCCCATGGGCTCATACTGATTTGTCGTTAAATCCCATCTAACCACTGTTAGATTCCCTTAGGTTAACTATTCTAGCTACTGATCTTTATCTAGTGAAGAATGAAATCAGCGCCTATAACTGGGGTCTGAACCTATGATACATATCGGCACTGAAGTGAACTTGAAACAGTTGGCCAATGCCTACATGTATCCCGTCCTAATCGACGCTGACGATTTCGTTTCATCGAACAATTACTTAAGGAAATCGCCCATTTCGCCTACCGCTGGACTGACTGGATTAATTTGCCTTACTTACAGCAATTAACACAGACCTCCCATTCGCGTCTTTGCCTGTGCAATGATTGCCGTAGCCAGCCGCGAAAATTTGTCCTTCCTTATTCCCTTCCTGATAGACTCCAGACGTGAAGAATCAGAACAAGCGTATTCTCATAAGTGTTCACCCTGCATGCTAAGACAGAATCTTGGGAAACACTGGAATGCCCACCGTATGGTACACTAGACGTTCCAGTATGCTGGAGAACCAACTTGTCATTGGCCAGCATGTTGCCACTAGTGTGACCCGAATTTACTGATTGTGGAAATGCTCATCCGTATACTCATTTCCATGATACGGACATGCGCCCACCGCCTATGCCCCCTAGTCCAGAACTGGAGACACATACATTGGCCTCTGATTGTCCATCATGGTCGCAAACAGACACAACCAGGGGTGGCTCTACCTGTTGATAACCGCGTTGGTCACTGTTCTTAACAGTGACCCCTCGGTACGGACTTTCGAGCCCCCCTCGACAGGTAGTCCACAGTACATTGGTAGATGATCTACACCGCATATCTGCCTCTGAATTCAATACCCTAGCAGCTAAAATAGCTCCCTGGCTGGTAGTTGAATTGGATACACAGCTTTGACGATCACTCGCAACATGATGTCTACTCTGTACATATCGGCGCACTGTCCAAGTGTACCCTGACTATCCCCAGTCTGGTAAGGAAACTCATCCCTACGTATCAGATGTCCTGTTTCGGTACTAGTTCCGACATCTCTATGTTCGGCCTGAGACCTAACCCCGTGATAAGATCCCAGAACAAACGCCGCTTGAGTAGCAGTGTGTCTCTAGACTGATCGTGCAGGAGCCAGTCGTCCAAGTATTGAAGTATGCAATAACACACGGTCTGGACTGTGCCTAGATTACCTCTATTAGTTTTGTGAACGCCGTGGCTTTGAAGGGTAGGACACAAAACTGTTATACCATGCCTTGCGAATGAAAGCTTATAAAGTTTCTGGACGCATGGCATATCGGTATATGAAGATAACCTTCATGTGGTTCGCTGGAGACTGCCCAATCGTTGACTCTAATAGTCCGACGTATCGATCGAGCCGTCTCTATGTAGAAATGATCTGTCTGTTGGTACAACAAACCGCACGCTGTAGAAGCTCGGAGATTGCCAATTTCTGATTCGTGTAGCGCCCCTCTGGTAGCCCCACCCTATGGGGCTGTATAGGTGTTATGGGTTGCTTAAAGCTACCAATTACATCACTCGTTGGTTTAGGAGAAGGGGATATTGAAGCCTGCTTATGCCCCTTTTCCAGCCCGAGTTGCGCTTCTATAAGCGAACCGCTTGGCTAAAGAGACCACTGATAGTCTCGCTAACTGCCGACTCTGTCTTACTGCAGCGTCAGCAGCAGTCACCTGCGAACATCTGTTTCCAAACAGATTCGTGGCCTGAAGGAATGCTTCCCGAAGGAGGTCCCTTCCCCTATGCCTATGGCGACGTCAATGATCGTACCTAGACACGACATAGAACGTCGTTTGTGTTTCATGGATATACAATCCCGCGTCCTAGTAGACGAGCTACTGGAAGATGATCTATACCTAGCTCTCTTGCTACTAGAGCCGGATCTACCCGTCCTGATCGACAAGTTTGTGTGCCCTCCAGTCTGACGTCATCAGACTCACATCAGGACTAATCCAGTGTGTCGGCAGGCCAATGTCCTATACCGTTACACTGTTGTATATCCATAACCTTGAACAGATATTCCGCTGAAAACGGCGTGGTCAAGACCAGCGTCGCCGTTATCAGTGGCTATATTTTACACTCTGTTGACCGGAGGAATACGCTTGCATTCCACCGAGGCGCGCCCAATTGGATTTGCGTGTATACTACCCACATCGCCTATCCGATTGAATCTACCTGTCCCGTGTCCGGTGTTTTTGCTCAGTGGTTAGCTAATAACCCAGAGCAGAATTAGTGGCCGGCGTTCTTGCTCAGTGTTAGCGTATAACCCAGAGCAGAACCGGTGTCCGGTGTTCGTGCTCGGCGGTTAGCGTATAAACCAGAGCCTAACTGGTGTCCTGTGTTCTTGCTCAATGGTTAGCGTATAACCCAGAGCAGAACTGGTGTCCGGTGTCCGATGTCCGTACTCAGTGGGTAGCGGACCACCCAGAGCATAACTAGCGACGTTGGATGTCTCAGTCATAAGAGATACCCTGCCACTATTCGGACTCGTACTTGGCTAGATTCAGAAACAGTCGTTAGTTTATGAATCTTGCCGAACACCGACTGGTGTCCGGTGTCGGTTTCCAGGTGTGGTGTCGGTGTCCGGTGTCCGGTGTCCGGTGCCCTTACTCAGTGGGTAGCGGACCACCCAGAGCAGAACTAGCGACGTTGGATGTCTCAGTCACAAGAGATACCCTGCCACTATTCGGACTCGTACTTGGCTAGACTCAGAAACAGTCGTTAGTTTATGAATATTGCCGAACATCGACTGGTGTCCGGTGTCCGGTGTCCGGTGTCCTTACTCAGTGGGTAGCGGACCACCCAGAGCAGAACTAGCGACGTTGGATGTCTCAGTCATAAGAGATACCCTGCCACTATTCGGACTCGTACTTGGCTAGACTCAGAAACAGTCGCTAGTTTATGAATCTTGCCGAACACCGACTGGTGTCCGGTGTCCGGTGTCCGGTGTCCGGTGTCCGGTGTCCTTACTCAGTGGGTAGCGGACCACCCAGAGCAGAACTAGCGACGTTGGATGCCTCCGTCATAAGAGACACCCTGTCACTATTCGGACTCGGACTTGGCGTAGACTCAGAAACAGTCTTTAGTTTCTGAATCTTGCCAAACACAGACTGGCGTCCGATGTTCTTACTCATTGGGTAGCGGACCACCCAGAGCAGAACTAGCGACGTTGGATGCCTCAGTCATAAGAGACACCCTGCCACTATTCGGACTCAGACTTGGCTCAGACTCAGAAACCATTGTAGTTTCTGAATCTCACTTATTGATACTTACCCTGATACTTACCATGATAGTACCTAATGGTCAGGCCCCTCCATAGAGGCCCCCAAGGCCTGAGACAAGCCCGGTTTCTCATTAGAGCAACCGTTATGTCTCTAGCAACAACGGAAACAAATTATCTCATGAGAATCACAAGTTCCCGTTTTGTGACCACCACCAAATTCCTGACCCGAACTGGGTTTAGGTTTCCCTTAGCCCATTAGTGAACGTGGTACGGAAAACCTATTCAAATATCAAACTAAACAAAGTCGAAAAAAAATAAAAATAAAAATTTCTTTGTCGACAATAGGAACGTCCGACAATAGGAAAATCGCCCTGTGGCCACACTAAGAACTAGATGGCCGCGGCCTGCATGTCGCGCCTTGTGGCGAGGCATGGACACTAAAAAAAGAGATATAGTATAACGAAAAACTTTAACCAAAATACTTAACCAAAAAAGTTTAACCAAAAAGTTTAACCAGACACACGTACGTACGCCAAAGTGCCGACTATATCACGCTTTCCGCAAGCGGGCGCGACAAAAACATTAACCAAAAACTTCAAAGTAATTTGACCTTGACATTGGGCACAGGGGTTGCACGGGAGGGGGGTAGAATGAAAATATAGATGATGATAAACACCCATGTGAAGTTTCAAGGTAATGGGCAAAGCAGTTGCAGAGATATAGTATAACGAAAAACTTTAACCAAAAAACTTAACCAAAAATTTCAAAGTAATTTGACCTTGACATTGGGCACAGGGGAAAAACTTTAACCAAAAAACTTAACCAAAAAACTTAACCAAAAAACTTAACCAAACAACTTAATCTAAAACTTCAAAGTAATTTGACCTTGACATTGGGCACAGGGGCCGCACGGGAGGGGGGTAGAACGAAAATATAGATGATGATAAACACCCATGTGAAGTTTGAAGGTAATGGGCAAAGCAGTTGCAGAGATATAGTATAACGAAAAACTTTAACCAAGAAACTTAACCAAAAACTTTAACCAAAAAACTTAACCAAAAAATTAAACCAAAAACTTTAACCAAAGAACTTAACCAAAAACTTCAAAGTAATTTGACCTGGACATTGGGCACAGGGGCCGCACGGGAGGGGGGTAGAATGAAAATATAGATGATGATAAACACCCATATGAAGTTTCAAGGTAATGGGCAAAGCAGTTGCAGAGATATAGTATAACGAAAAACTTTAACCAAAATACTTAACCAAAAAACTTAACCAAAAACTTTAACCAAAAAACTTATCCAAAAACTTCAAAGTAATTTGACCTTGACATTGGGCACAGGGGCCGCACGGGAGGGGGGTAGATGAATGAAATATAGATGATGATAAACACCCATGTGAAGTTTCAAGGTAATGGGCAAAGCAGTTGCAGAGATATAGTATAACGAAAAACTTTAACAACAAACTTTAACCAAAAAACTTAACCAAAAACTTTAACCAAAGAACTTAACCAAAAACTTTAACCAACAAACTTAACCAAAAACTTTAACCAAAGAACTTAACCAAAAACTTCAAAGTAATTTGACCTTGACATTGGGCACAGGGGCCGCACGGGAGGGGGGTAGTAGAATGAAAATATAGATGATGATAAACACCCATATGAAGTTTCAAGGTAATGGGCAAAGCAGTTGCAGAGATATAGTATAACGAAAAACTTTAACCAAAAAACTTAACCAAAAAACTTAATTCCAAAAACTTTAACCAAAAAACTTAACCAAAAACAAATTCAAAGTAATTTGACCTTGACATTGGGCACAGGGGCCGCACGGGAGATGGGTAGAATGAAAATATAGATGATGATAAACACCCATGTGAAGTTTCAAGGTAATGGGCAAAGCAGTTGCAGAGATATAGTATAACGAAAAACTTAACCAAAAAACTTAACCAAAAAACTTAACCAAAAACTTTAACCAAAGAACTTAACCAAAAACTTTAACCAAAAAACTTAACCCAAAACTTTAACCAAAGAACTTAACCAAAAATTTCAAAGTAATTTGACCTTGACATTGGGCACAGGGGCCGCACAGGAGGGGGTAGAATGAAAATATAGATGATGATAAACACCCATATGAAGTTTCAAGGTAATGGGCAAAGCAGTTGCAGAGATATAGTATAACGAAAAACTTTAACCAAAAAACTTAACCAAAAAACTTAACCAAAAACTTTAACCAAAAAACTTAACCAAAAACTTCAAAGTAATTTGACTTGACATTGGGCACAGGGGCCGCACGGGATGGGGGGTAGAATGAAAATATAGATGATGATAAACACCCATGTGAAGTTTCAAGGTAATGGGCAAAGCAGTTGCAGAGATAGTATAACGAAAAACTTTAACGAAAAACTTTAACCAAAAAACTTAACCAAAAAACTTAACCAAAAAACTTAACCAAAAACTTTAACCAAAGAATTTAACCAAAAACTTTAACCAAAAAACTTAACCAAACAACTTAACCAAAAAACTTAACCAAAAACTTTAACCAAAGAACTTAACCAAAAACTTTAACCAAAAAACTTAACCTTACAGCTTAACCAAAAACTTTAACCGGACACACGTATGTACGTACGTACGTACATACGTACGTACGCCAAACGGCCGACTATATCGCGCTTTCCGCAAGCGGGCGCGACAAAAACTAGAAATGTGGCCTGTCGGCACACGAATGCCCCCGCTGGCAGCCAAAGAAAACGAGGCATATTTGATTATAAGTCATTTACCCGAGCGTTAAGGTTTCGAACGCACCAAGTCTGTGACCTTGACCCTGGGTTTAGCGGGGGTGGGACGAATGTGGATTTGTCACAGGGCGGTAGAGGACGATTGGAGCAATGCGTGTGTGAAATGTGAAGCAGATCCGAGCAAGGAAACAGAAATTATAAGCCATTTACCCAGCGTTAAGGTTTCGAATGCACCAAGTCTGTGACCTTGACCATGGGCTTAGCGGGGGCGGGACGAATGTGGATTTGTCACAGGGCGGTAGAGGACCATTGGAGCAATGCGTGTGTGAAATGTGAAGCAGATCCGAGCAAGGAAACAGAAATTATAAGCCATTTACCCAGCGTTAAGGTTTTGAACGCACCAAGTCTGTGACCTTGACCCTGGGCTTAGCGGGGGTGGGACGATTGTGGATTTGTCACAGGGCGGTAGAGGACGATTGGAGCAATGCGTGTGTGAAATGTGAAGCAGATCCGAGCAAGGAAACAGAAATTATAAGCCATTTACCCAGCGTTAAGGTTTCGAATGCACCAAGTCTGTGACCTTGACCATGGGCTTAGCGGGGGCGGGACGAATGTGGATTTGTCACAGGGCGGTAGAGGACCATTGGAGCAATGCGTGTGTGAAATGTGAAGCAGATCCGAGCAAGGAAACAGAAATTATAAGCCATTTACCCAGCGTTAAGGTTTCGAATGCACCAAGTCTGTGACCTTGACCCTGGGCTTAGCGGGGCGGAATGAATGTGGATTTGTCACAGGGCGGTAGACCATGAGCAATGCGTGTGTGAAATTTGTGAACAGATAGAGCAGGGCAGGTTATAAGCCATTTACCCAGCGTAAGGTTCAAGCACCAAGTCGTGACCTGACCCTGGGCTTGCGGGGGCAGCAGTGGATTTGTTACAAGGCGGAGCATGATTGGAGCAAATGCGTGTGTGAAATGAAGCAGTCCGACAGGCAGAAATTATAAGCATTTACCCACGTTAAGGTTTCGAACGCACCAAGTCTGTGACCTTGACCATGGGCTTAGCGGGGGCGGGACGAATGTGGATTTGTCACAGGGCGGTAGAGGACGATTGGAGCAATGCGTGTGTGAAATGTGAAGCAGATCGAGCAAGGAAACAGAAATTATAAGCCATTTACCAGCGTTAAGGTTTCAAAATGCACCAAGTCTGTGACCTTGACCCTGGGCTTAGCGGGGGCAGGACGAATGAATGGATTTGTCAGGGCGGTAGAGGGACGATTGGAGCAATGGGCGTGTGTGAAAGTGAAGCAGTCCGAGCAAGGGAAAGAAATTATAAGCCATTTACCCAGCGTTAGGTTCGAATGCAAGTCTGTGACCTTGACCATGCTAGCGGGGGGGAAGCGGGAGATGTGGATTTGTCACAGGGCGGTGAGGACCATTGAGCAATTGGTGTGTGATGTGAAGCCAGATCCGAGCAAGGAAACAGAAATTATAAGCCATTTCCCAGCTTAAGGTTTTCGAATGCACCAAGTCTGTGACCTTGACCCTGGGCTTAGCGGGGGCGGAATGAATGTGGATTTGTCACAGGGCGGTAGAGGACCATGGGAGCAATGCGTGTGTGAAATGTGAAGCAGATCAGAGCAAGGAAACAGAAATTATAAGCCATACCCGCGTTAGGTTTCAAAACACCAAGTCTGTGACCTTGACCTGCTTAGCGCAGGAGAATGTGGATTTGTTCAAGCTGAGAGGATGTTGGAGCAATGCGTGTGAAATGAACAGATTCCGAGCAAGGAAACAGAAATTATAAGGGCCATTTACCCAGCGTTAAGGTTTCGACGCACCAAGTCTGTGACCTTGACCTGGGCTTAGCGGGGGCGGGACGAATGTGGATTTGTTACAAGGCGGTAGAGGACGATTGGAGCAATGCGTGTGTGAAATGTGAAGCAGATCCGAGCAAGGAAACAGAAATTATAAGCCATTTACCCAGCGTTAAGGTTTCAAAAAGCACCAAGTCTGTGACCTTGACCCTGGGCTTAGCGGGGGCAGGACGAATGTGGATTTGTCACAGGGCGGTAGAGAGAATACGTGGAGCAATGCGTTGTGTGTGTGATGTGAAGCAGATCCGAGCAAGAACAGAAATTATAGCCATTACCAGCGTTAATGGTTTCGAATGCACCAAGTCTGTGACCTTGACCCTGGGCTTAGGGGGCGGGACGAATGTGGATTTGTCACAGGGCGGTAGAGGACCATTGGAGCAATGCGTGTGTGAAATGTGAAGCAGATCGAGCAAGGAAACAGAAATATAAGCCATTTACCCAGCGTTAAGGTTTCGAATGCACCAAGTCTGTGACCTTGACCCTGGGCTTAGAAGGGGGCGGGGGACGAATGTTGGATTTGTCAAGGAGGCGGTGACCATTGGAGCAATGTGTGTGAAATGTGAAGCAGATCAGAGCAAGGTTAAACAGGAAATTAGCCATTTACCCAGCGTTAAGTTTCATGCACCGTCTAGACCTTGAACCTGGGCTTAGCGGGGGCAGACTAATGTGGATTTGTCACAGGTGGCGGTAGAGGATGATTGGAGCAATGGCGTGTGTGAAATGTGAAGCAGATCCGAGCAAGGAAACAGAAATTATAAGCCATTTACCCAGCGTTACGGTTTCGAAGCACCAAGTCTGTGACCTTGACCCTGGGCTTAGCGGGGGCGGGACGAATGTGGATTTGTCACAGGGCGGTAGAGGACCATTGGAGCAATGCGTGTGTGAAATGTGAAGCAGATCCGAGCAAGGAAACAGAAATTATAAGCCATTTACCCAGCGTTAAGGTTTCGGGACGTACGTACGTACGTACGGACGCCGGTAACACTATATGCCCCCCTCACCATTCGGTGGCGGGGGCATAAAAACTCGAAATACTTTCAAAATGAAATATTTTCGACTAGCAACTTATAGAAATGAATAGCCCCCACTCTATTACAGAAGATATTGCCTACTTACGGACAATAACCATGAATAGAGTGTATAAAACAGCCAAACGAAAATGAGCACCAAAAAGGATACTTTCACGCCAGCCGTCCGAAGCAAAGAGGAAGTCTCCCGTGCGCGCATGCGCGGTCGATATGGGATGGGACAGGTGTAAGTGCGGGTCAATAAATTGTATTCGGAATGGGTAGCCCCAATAGAAGCTATATAGCAACATATAACAGGGAAGTATGATACAGAAACTACTATAAAATACGTATTCCACCAACAATCTACACATATTACCATCTATTTCATATATAAATGATCAATTGCTATGTCGGTCACCATTGATAACTAGAAATGGACGCTTGTCGACAAGCGCATGTGTATCCCCCTCCCCAGATACACAAGTAGTTTGAAAAAAGGGTGTTCGAGTTATGCTCCGGAGACAAAATCAGTGACGGAAAAACAAAGGGAGATAACTAAAGAATTAGTGATGCAAGAGTTGTCATTCTTGCGGGACACACCTTTAGGGTCGTGGTCTATGCATGTGTGAAGTTTCATGAAAATATTCCAAAGGGTGTTCGAGTTATGCTCCAGACACGAAATCAGTGCACGAAACAACAAAGGGAGATAACTAAGAAATTAACGACGCAAGAGTTGTCATTCTTACGTGCGACACACTTTGGGTCGTCTTCTATGCATGTGTGAAGTTTAATAAACTAGAAAATGTGTTCATAGAACACGGATGTCCCACATATCGCTTTGATAATAAATGAGGCCAAATTGCAAGTCAAAATTTTCTTTTACCTGAGCGTTAAAGTTTTTGAAGCACCAAGTATGTGACCTTCACCCTGGGCTTGGCGTGGGGGCAGGACAAACGTGGATTTGGCACAGGGCGGTAGAGGACCATTAGAGCAATGCATATATGAAATATGAAGCTGATCCGTGAAAGAAAACAGAAATTATAAGATATTTACCTGAGCATTAAAGTTTTTGAAGCACTAAGTATATGATGTTAACCCTGGCTTGGCGGCGGACGAACGTGGATTTGGCACAGGGCGGGTAGAGGACCATTAGAGCAACGCATATATGAAATATGAAGTTGATCCGTGAATGGAAAGAAAAATTATAAGATATTTACCTGAGCATTAAAGTTTTTGAAGCACCAAGTATGTGACCTTGACCCTGGGATTGGCGGGGGCAGGACGAACGTGGATTTGGCACAGGGCGGTAGAGGACCATTAGAGCAATGGCGTATATGAAATATGAAGATGATCCATGAAAGAAAACAGAAATTATAAGATATTTACCCGAGCGTTAAAGTTTTTGAAGCACTAAGTATGTGACCTTGACCTGGGCTTGGCGGGGGCAGGACGAACGTGGATTTGGCACAGGGCGGTAGACGACCATTAGAGCAACGCGTATATGAAATAGAAGTTGATCCGTGAATGGAAATAAAAATTATAAGATATTTACTGAGCGTTAAAGTTTTTAGAAGCACCAAGTATGTGACCTTGACCCTGGGATTGGTGGGGCAGGACGAACGTGGATTTGGCACAGGGCGGTAGAGGACCATTAGAGCATGCGTATATGAAATATGAAGATGATCCATGATCCATGAAAGAAAACAGAAAGTATAAGATATTTACCCAAGCGTTAATGTTTTTGAAGCACTAAGTATGTGACCTTGACCCTGGGCTGACGGGGGCAGAACGAACGTTGGATTTGGCACAGGGCGGTAGAGGACCATTAGAGCAATGCGTATATGCGTGTTCGAGTTATGCTTTGGATACAAAATCAGAGCACGAAACAACAAAGGGAGATAAGTAAACAAGAATTCCGCGGAATCAGATGCTCGCCTTGTCCCGCCTTGACCTCGAGCCTGGGCCCGAAAGCAATTTTCACTGGCCCGAACATATTATACAATTATTGACTAGTGAACCATAGAATATCAGATTATATTCTATGGCTCACTAGTCAATAATTGTTTTATTATATGATAATAGTCTGTATATAGCACTTACGACCTTATGCTACTAGACAAAAATTGAAAAAGAATTTGAAAAAAAAAATGAAAAAAAAAAATGGAAAAAAAGTTTAAAAATTAAAAATAATAATGCTTGCTACTGGAGCCCAGAATTTTTTTTAATAGTCCTATATTTATCTACATATATCTGCACAGGTCCACATAATGCCACAATATTTTAAACACAGTTTATGCATCAGTCAATGTAAGTCCCCGCCCCCCCCCTCCGGGGGAATAGCGGGGCTTATATTTTCGTTGCTGTTAAAGCCCCGGTGAAGGCCCCGCACTGCGGGGCAACATGGTCGGTAAAAGCCCCGGTAAAATGCCCCGCACTGCGGGGCCATCTGGTGATTTTAAATGTGAAATATTCTTGCACGAAAATGATGTGTTGTAGAGCAAAATGTCACTTATAAATAGTAGATATCTGGGAACTTTTATTAGTATGGGAAGCCATTATTACAACCCAAGCAGCTTTATTCGTTGTAGATGTAATTGGTAGCACATTTGGCCTGCTACTCGTTCTATTTCTAGGGTGGTTGACTTAGTGATATAGTTGTTTTTGAAACCGTTACAGTCGATGATCAGCTGGGTAATGACCGATATGTTTAGTTTGTAAAAGTTCGAGTCTCTTAGCACTTTTTGGATTTCTTGACGAAACGCCGGGTAGGTCTGTTTCCGAACTTCGTGTAGTGCTGGGCATCTTAGTAGCATGTGTGACGCATCCTAGCTCCGCCTCCAAATGACAGTTAGGACAAGTAGGGTCGACTAAGTACAGGGTAAATATGTGTTTGTTGCTTTGAAATAGGTACGTTCCTGTTAATAGTAGTAACCAAATAAATAGCCGCTAACCTTTGGCACCACCCACGGACTCGGTAGAAGGAAGGTCGGATATGTGTGAATAGTATTAAATAGCGCAAAAGTGGACCCTTGCATGATACAAACTTCTTAACCGTATTAACGCACGGACACTCGGACGGACGGTGCAAAACACTATATGACACCGGCTCTTCGAGACAGGGTTCATAAAAAGTACACACCCCCCCCTATTAATAGTATAAAATGCAGCACTTTATACTTTTACTTACATGGGGAGGGTGTGTGTGTGAGAAATAGGATTTTTCAGTGGGGGGTGGGGGGGGGGGGGGGGGGGGGGGGGGGGGGGGGGGGGGGGGGGGGGGGTCGATCAGGGGGGGGGGGGGGGGGGGGGTGGGGGGGGGTGGGGGGGGGGGGGGGGTCGTGATTTTCCAGGGTTTGTTGGGTAAAGAATCACTTTCCAGGTGGGGGGGGGGGTCTCGTGATTTTCCAGGGTTGGTCGGGTAATGAATCCCTTTCAGGGGGGGGGGGGGGGTGGTGGGGGGGGGGGGGTCTCGGGTTTTCCTTCAGTGTGTGTGGGGGGGGGGAATGTCTCAGAATTTTCCACGTGTTGGGGGGGGGGGGGCTGGGATAACGGATAAGCAGTGCAAATATAAACAGAGGAATTATTTGAAAACATTTTGTTTATATATTAAACAAAATTTGCCAGTATTAACAGTCCACAGTGAAAGTAGATCGTATTAAACAGTTTAAACCCATGTCACCCCTCCCACACAACAGTATTCAGGTAAACATACATGTACATATCTTGATAACAGTCTGATAAAACCCCGGTAAAGCCCCGGTAAAGCCCCGGGGTATGTCCCCGCTCAATTTCTTAGCAACAGTTAAAGCCCCGGTAAAGTCCCCGCAGTGCGGGGCATCATGAAAGGTAAAAGCCCCGGGGTATGCCCCGGTAAAGCCCCGCCCCTCCCCCGGAGGGGGGGGGGGCGGGGCGGGGATTTACATTGACTGATGCATTACGGAAATGTAATATAATCATTTACCTGTATAAATTACCTGTAAGTGGTCAGTGGTCAGTTGCACATGCTAGCACATGTACAGGTGAATAGTCTGTATATAGCACTTACGACCTTCTGCTACTGGACAAAAATTGAAAAATAATTTGAAGAAAAAAAATGAAAAAAAACAAAATGGAAACATTTTTTTTTTAAATAATAATGCTTGCTACTGGAGCCCAGATTTTTTTTCCAGTCAAATTGAAAAATAATTTGAAAAAAAAAAATGAAAAAAAAAAATGAAAAAAAAAAAAAAAAAATGACAAAAAAAAGTTTAAAAATAATAATGCTTGCTATTGGAGACCAGATTTTTTTTTAATAGTCCTATATTTATCTACATATATCTGCAGAGGTCCACATAATGCCACAATATTTTCAACACAGTACCCAATGTAGTGATTTACCTGTATAAATTACCTGGTCGAGTGGTCAGCAGTGGTCAAGCAGTGGACAATCATGGACATGCACATGCTAGCCCATGCTTAGCACATGGTTCTCCCAGTTTCTATTGTTCTCTCTACAGGTAAGGTGTACAGAGCACACGAGAAAAGGTATACAGAGCAGACGAGAAACAGGTCTTCATGCATTATTGTCCAGTTTGTAGAGTGCGCAAAACAAAAAAGGGAGATAACTGAAAAATTAGCTACGCAAGAGTTGTCATTCTTGTGCGCGACACACCTCCGGGTCGTGGTCTATGCATGTGTGAAGTTTCATGAAAATATTCCAAAGGGTGGTCGAGTTATGCTCCGGACAGGAAATCAGTGAGCGAAAACAAAAAAGGGAGATAACTCAAAAATTAGCTATGCAAGAGTTGTCATTCTTGTGCACGACACACCTTCGGTTCGTGGTCTAATTGAATGTGTTAAGTTTCATAAAAATATTCCAAAGGGTGGTCGAGTTATGGTCAATCAGTGCGCGAAACAAAAAAGGGAGATAACTCAAAAATTAGCTATGCAAGAGTTGTCATTCTTGTCGCGACACACCTTCGGGTCGTGGTCTATGCATGTGTGAAGTTTCATGAAAATATTCCAAAGGGTGGTGGAGTTATGCTCCGGACACGAAATCAGTGCGAGAAACAAAAAAGGGAGATAACTAAAAAAAATAGCTATGCAAGAGTTGTCATTCTTGTGCGCGACACACCTTCGGCTCGTGGTCTATGCATGTGTGAAGTTTCATGAAAATATTCCAAAGGGTGTTCGAGTTATGCTCCGGACAAGAAGTGTCTACGGCGGACGCGGACCGCGGACGCGGACGCGGACGCGGACGCGGACGCGGACGCGGCGAGCTGTCAAATCCATAGTATCCCCCGACGGTAGTCTGGGGGATACAATTAACTAGTCATAACCTGCCTGACAGTAATGCCATGTACACGTATATTGTACTTACTCTTTTAGTGGAGAAGAATTCATATAAGCTTTTGTAAGCTTGTTTTCCAATCCACACACTCTTTAATGTTTGTATCATACCATGTATTGTTCCTAAAATTACATGACTTATAATTTAAAAACAAGAAATGCGTCTGTCGAACGCGGATGCCACCTGCAGCACATTTGAGAAACTGTGACAAAGTGGTTAACCGAAAAGTTGTGACGGACAGACAGACAGACAGACAGACGGACAGATGGACAGACGGACGGCCAGACGGACGGTCCAAACACTATATGCCACCCGTTTCTTCGAAACCCGGTGACATAATAACACACTTAGCATATTACATCAGAAGACAAGTACCTTTCTCAAACCCCAGATCACTTTCTGTTTCATGAAACAAAGACAATAGAAATGTGACAATTTTTTAAAATATTCTGGAATGATATAAAAAAGTATTATATAGAATCTTTCAACTATTCATTAACAAACGGGTCGCTAAGCGAAATGCAAAAACAAGGAATAATAACATTACTACCGAAAAAGGGCGACTTATCAATATTAACAAATTGGAGACCCATATCATTGCTTAATGTAGATTATAAAATAGCATCTAAGACGATTGCAAATAGAATTAAAAAAGTTCTACCATCAATAATAGATTATTCACATTCTAACATCAATAATAGATTATTCACAAACTGGATTTCTTAAGGGAAGATATATTGGAGAAAACATTAGAACTCTTTACGAAGCAATTGATCATCTTAACGAAAATGATGCAGGCCAGGTCTCTTTTTTTTTTCGCAGACTTCGAAAAAGCATTTGATACTGTTGAACATACATACCTTTTGAAAACATTGGACTATTTTAATTTTGGTAATGATATACTTAATTGGATCAAACTATTTTACTCTGATGCAAAAAGTTGTGTAACAAATAACGGATACTTATCAGAATTCTTTTCAATACAAAGAGGTGTGCGTCAGGGCTGTCCGTTATCACCGTATCTTTTTATTATGGCCATTGAAATATTATCACAATCTATCATAAATGAAGCAGATATAACCGGAGTCAAAATGTATGATGTAGAACTAAAGAACACAATGTTTGCTGACGATGCAACCTTTATGACAGACGGCTCTCAAAAATCCTTCGAAAAGTTAATATACATAATAGACGAATTCAGTATGATTTCTGGCCTAAAACTTAACATTAAAAAATCAACAGTAATGAGAATAGGTGCTCTTAAACATACAGAAACCACATTTTGCCCAACAAACAATTTCTTGGACCTCACACAGCGCGAAAACATTAGGCATCACATTCCTAAATGATAATATTAATACCATGACCATAATTTTTTTTACCAAAATCTTAGAATTTGAACAGTGCCTAGACAAATGGAAACACAGAAAGCTCAGCTTACTCGGAAAAATCACGGTAATAAAAACATTTGCTGCCCCAAAATTAATATACCATTGACAGTTTTACATGATCCACCAGAACATATGATAAAACGTGTAAGAACCAAGTTATTTCAATGTTTATGGGATAACAAGCCTGATAAAGTAAAAAGAAATACAATTATTCAAGCTTACGAAAAAGGGGGACTAAAAATGTTAGACATCGATAGTTTTATTACTTCAATAAGAGCTTCATGGGTAAAAAGAATATGCGATACTACTAACATAGGGAAATGGAAAGCAATTTACGAAAAAATACTTGAAAAATATGGCGGGACTTTTATTTTCGAATGTAACTTGAAACCGGAAGACATACAATGTTTTGAAATCTTGGGCAAGTATAAACTATTCTTCTCAAACAGATACAGTATCAAAAGAAATAATTTGGAACAACTCTAATATAAAACATCAAAATAAAACTTTGTTTCATAGACACTGGTTTGATAAGGGTATCAAGTACATCGAACAATTATACGATTATAGAACAAAAACTTTTCTGACATTCGGTGATATTGTAGAGTTATTCAGCATAAGAAATGATGATTTTATGAAATATCATGTATATTAAATAGTATAAATCCAATATGGAAAGAAACAATAAAAACAGAACAAATAAACATAATACAACTGTCTGAAACACTGAAATCAAGGGTACAAAAAAGCAAATACGTTAATAAATTACTTTATACAATACAAACAGAAAAAAAAATCATGAAGGAAAAAAGTCTGAAAAAAAATGGATAGCTGAATTTCCGGAAGCCAACTTAAACTGGAAACATATTTACATGTCAACCTTTAATTGTACTATAGATTCCACATTGCGGAATTTTCAATATAAATACCTTATGCGAATGAATGGAACAAATAAATTACTCTTTCGATGTAACCTAATTAATAGTAGTTTATGCGATTTTTGCTCTATGTATGTAGAAAACTATAAAACATTTGTTTTGGGAATGTACTCATGTACAACATATGTGGTCACAGTTACGTACCTATCTGAATGAAAAAGGTTTTTACTTACGCTGTAAACTTCCAAAGTATCTTTAGGAATAGATGAAAGTACACACAAGGCACAACAATTTAATTTTATATCATATTAGCCAAATACTTTATTGTTAAATGTAAATATGAAAACCGGGAAATTGCTTTCGAACCGTTTATAAACTACTTAAAATATGGATAAATTTAGAAGAGTTAATAGCTACTAAAAAAGACAAACTTGAGCAACACAACATTAAATGGGATGTTTTTCAAACATAGGTATGTTTTTTTGGGCATAGTAGTGAAGGTTCAATCACACTAACCACACAAAGTAAACGAATATATATATATCAATTCAAGCGGATGTGAACAAAAGGGGACATATTTTATACTTTTCGATACTCTTCCTTCTTCCTGATTGTACTTTACCATCTATGCTTTTCTATATTCTTTTTGTCTTCTCTTTCTCTAAAAACTTATTTTCAAGTACAATGAGTGCATGTGCAATCATTTCATAGCGACTTTAGTCACAGTGTGTTAGTTAATAATACATGTGTTGTATTGTATGTACATGTTGTATTTAAAAATAATAAAAAATATTAAATAAAAAAAAAAAGAAATGTGACAAGGAAGTTATAAAATACCTGGGTTTTTTTAACATCAAAAGAATAATATAACTTCACTAGATCATGTTGTGAGAATACACTTCTTAACTCTTAAATGCTGAAATAAATTTTGCCGTTTGCTGTTTATTTTTTTGTTGTGCATTTTTCTCATCAGATACATGGTTTTACAACACATTAGAATCATTTTCAATGGAAATGATTCTAAAGTGCTCATAAACAATGTTTTTTATTGAGAAAGAAGACAAATAGCAGACAAAAATTTATGTTTCCCGCATTCCAAGGGCTAAACAAGGCAAATGTACATAATGAATTAGGTGTTAAAATTGCATAAGATGTTAGCTTTTTCACAATAGAAAGTGGAGCAAATATTCTGAGTGAGTTACAGAAATAGAATGCACAATCCACAGGTGAAGGATACATGGCAGCATCCCATCTGATCGATCGTTTAGGGGGTTTACCATTCCCAAAACTGACGGCATTTCCAAATACCATGTCTGTCAGATTCAAAACACGCAACTACAACATGAGAAAATATACCAAGTGCCATTTCTGAACATTGTAGATAACTGGACTTAATGTGTATGTCAGGAATTGCTCGTTCACTGAAAGGTGTTGGAAAAATTGTAAAATAAAAAAACGTAGGTGACTGCATACTGATCTAGGCATACATCAACTTAAGCTTGCAGTTGGTTGGCCTTTCAAAGTTGAAACTGACTCTATTTGGTATTTTCATGCATGACCCACAAGAAAATACAAGTATCTTTAATACGTTTTGCAGCAAGCCAATTGAACTACTGTCTGTTTCATGGTTTGTTGCCGACAAACTTTTGGCTATTAACCCTTTCCCTGTTTTGCGATATTTCGACTCTTCCAAATCGAAAACATCTGAATAAAAGAATCAAATGCTGGGTCAAATGATGGTTAAATTATCTAATAGAGTAGAAAACATTGTGGGAAAATGAGAAATTGCTTGTTACAAGCAATTTCTCCTTTTCCCACAATATTTTCAAAAGACAATTTCTGCAGAGGCGTGAAAAGTCGTCTTTATCAGGGAAAGGATTAAACACATTACTGAAATCTAAAAAATATTTAAAAGTAAGTACATGTACCTTTTCATCAATAACAAAATAGTCACCCTCCCCAAAAAAAAATTATTTGATGAATTTGTTTCTATTTGTGGACCGATTTTCAAAATCTAACTTGTTTTCTTAGTTACATCATTTTCAAGGTATCTCGCCAGGTTTCATTTTGAGAAACTTACATACATACATACAAAAGGACAACAGCTATCCGGGCAGTGTTACTGTCATGTACAGTGAAACCTCTCTAAACCAGACACCCTGGGAGGAGGTGGAGGTCCCCCAGGGTGTCCGGCTTAGAGAGATTTCACTGTAAATCAGATATTTGATCATTATAAATCATAGTTGTGTGCTATGCAATCACGAACAGACATTATCACCTGGGATAACAATAAGATCATAGGTGTTTTCTTGATGTCCGGTTTAGAGAGGTTCCACTGTACTTAGTATGGAATGCTCCGAGGTACCTGCGCTTCGTAGCATCCAAATGTCTCCCATAGGTGAGATATAGAGGAAACTATAAAGCAGGTGTGCACGAAGTAAGCACCACGTTTTTAGGCCAGAATTTTTTAATTTCTTGGTTTATGAGAATTTTTTAAAAAATTCGGGTCGAGGGGGGCCAAATAAAAATAAAAATAAAAGTACCAAAAATGGCCAGTCGACAATAAAAATAATAGTGATAATTACGTTATATTTTTTATTTTCGAAAAATGCTTTCTTAACCATTTTTAGCAATTATTCTGATAGAAAATATGCCTACTATAAACACAAGGCAAATAAACTAGTATTGATATGATTGTACACATATACTAATAATTAACCCTTTCAATACAACAGGCCTCTGTAACAATGTTTGCAAACAGTCTAGCTCCAGATGAGCAGGATTTTAATGATCCTTCTCATCATGATCTGCACTGTTTGCATGTACTTTTCATAAAAAATAACATAGAAAATTGTGTCTGTAACCTTTTCCCACCAAAAAGGCGACATACATGTTAAAAAAAGGTGAACATTGTCACCCAAGTGAAAAAAGTGGTCACGGTCTGACAGATGTAGATCAAGTGGTATATGTCGGTGTCTGACTGTGACCACTTTTTTCACTTGGATGACAATGTTCACCTTTTAATACTAGACATTTAAGATTGATTGATTGATTATTGGTGTTTTAAACGGCCTATCAACAGCCAGGGTCATGTAAGGCCGGGCCAACAGGATGGATTTTATCCTGTATTCAACCTGTAAAAAATGAGGGAAATTCCCAAAATCAGAGCTCAATATTTACATACTATATATTCAGCCCTGAAATTGGAATATCCTGGTGCCAGGTCCATGCCACACCAGAATCACTTCAGACTTACTTTTGACATCACTTTCCAAGGTGCTACAAATGGAACATTACGGAATAAGTTGTATATAGCAGATACAATACATAAATTCAATTAATTTTATATAGGTTACATATTGGTGTGGCGAATGGCTTTTAGAATTTACTGCTCGCGGGCATTCGCGGGTATTCTGTATCCTGGACACAGTCCGTAACCGAATCGGGGATTGCCGTCGGTGATACAGTGCGACCCCGTTAGTACACGGAAGTCCGGCGACATACAACCTTCCGTGTTGCTTATCCGAACCGTGCTATATCCGTTCTCGCCCAAGACGCATCATAATGTCAACAAAAATACATGTACACGTACACTGTGACTGCGAATGAACGACGTCGCCAATGCCTATAATATGCCATAAGTTTTCACTGTTATCTTCGCATGTAATAAATATATTGAATCCAAGAATTGTTAACGTCATGTTTCATTTATTCATCAATTTCATGTAGAATGTAGATCTACGCAGGTCCGTGCAATCCATTATTGTAAATGCGTGTAGAAAAAAGTGTAGTAATGATGACGCAATGACCCAATGACCGATATCCTGTTCCATCAGCTGCAACATCACGGACAAGCTCGTGCGTTGCAATCTGTGTTCATATGTGCACACAGGTGGAAGACTCGGGACCTATGACACCAAAATAAATGCCTATTAAAAAAATCCCATTATCCCACCCACCTGGTATCGTACTGTACATGACGTTAATAATAGAACGAGATCAAGTGGGTGGGGTAATGGATATTTTTGTAATTTTCTTTTCTTTGTGTTCACACGTCCGACTATTCCACCTGTGGGTTTGAGTACAGACCTGTATAGACGTTGTTTTTGCCCGACGTGTTATAATATTGCGCCAGTTCATGAGGTAATCAGGCTTATCACGTGAGATTTTCGACGAAGATGAATCTGATAATAGTGTACATTTTCTGTAAACGATATCGAATTTTGACGAATATTAAATTAGTAATTATTACGCATTTGCTCTGAAAATGTTATCAACTTTCCGATATATTTGCAGAAAAAAGTCAAATCATTCTCGGTGAAAATCTCAGTTATATAATAAAGTTGATTATCTCGTGCACTGGCTCAATTATGACATAGCGAAACAAGGCCAGTTGTCAGGTACACATTTGTGTACATGCGCCGGGGGCGTGCGCAGTGCTGTAACACTTTAGTTAATCTGGGTCGAGTTAATTCTGCGCGATCTCCGATTGGTCAGCCTTTACACCTAATTAATATTCCACCAATGGTGAGCGCGAACGCATGCCGGAAAAATGAAATCGAGCACATAACAATTAGCAATGCTTTGTTATGGTCTTATGATCTTATTCCCAGTTTGCTAGGATTAATTTACGAAATGTGCAAACGTGATCAGCTGCACTTCACATCGGTGAGATAAAAGGAGGCTATGCGTCCATAAAAAAAAGAAAAATCGTCCATTTTGGGTCTAATTTAATTTGGGAAAGAATCGCAAATTTAACACGATTTCTGACAATAGTCGTGTAACGAATTTAACACGATTTTGATATACAAATAGGAAAAAAAATTCGGGAGCCAAGGCACAACCGTGTACTAACCGAAATCGTGTTATAGTGAAGCGTGTACTAACGGGGTCGCACTGTATATATTTTGTTAAATCAAGTCCGTCCTGTTTAATATGACATAAATAGATTGATAATTTTCATTGTGCGACCGCGAGTAATTAATTATTCTCTGTGGGACGGTTTACTGGCTTGCCGAAATGAGCGATGGACTAGAATTTTATTTTAGGAAATCGGGAAAATCTTGGGTCGGCGGAAAAATAAAAAATAAAAGTGGACAGTAGGTCTTTTATTTTTATTTCCGTTTGACAAAAAATAGGGTCGGCGGGTTTGTAAACCAAGAAAATAAAAAATTCTGGCCTTACCATAAATATTTAAGAAATGCTAACAAGGAATTGTTCAAGTGGACAATGTTTGGTGTTATCAACAGAACACAACTGTTGATAACAGTTTTCTTATGATCAATAAGAAGATAAAATCACAAACATAACTGAAACATCAAACAACTTCCTTCTAAATGTCCAGTAAGGCTACAAAAAATTAATGTTGAGATTCTCTTCCCCGCCCGCCCCTAATAAAACCCAAGGTTTTTTTTTTTATTTTTTTGATAAAATTTACGAGACTGATGCGGCCCGCGTATTATACCGCTCCCACAGCTTTTTATCTGAGTGCTTTACGTAGCGCAATACAGCAACCCCGGAACCCACCCCCTCCAGATTAGCAATACTTCAATATGAACATTATTGCACGCAACTGCGCCTTGTCGTTCAACACCTCGTTTTAGTATTGCCTGAAAATAAAAAATAAAAGTGTCCCACCCGCCCCATTTTCCCCCAAAATTTGGATGAGAATCTAAACATTAATTTTTTGTAGCCTAAATTGTCAACACAATTATCATGCATATTAATTCACAAAATTTACAAAGCATCAAGTACACGCGGCAAACAATTGTGTCAGAAGGACAAATACACATAAAATGTTTCTTTGATGATTATTTACAAATTAGCTGCGACTGGAGAAATGGGGCTTATATGGGTGTTGTGATCAGTGTCTTTCCAGTTATCGTTATCAGGCTAAGGGAGTGTGCTATTTGACCAGGAGCTACACTGGTCACAAATCAAATAAGCCCCATTTATCCAGTCACAGCCACTTGTGTAAGTAATGATCAAACAAACAATACATGTGTATTTGTCCGTCAGCCACATGTTTGCCGTGTGTACTTACTACTCTCTAAAGTTCAATCAACACAAGTGTTCCGTTATATTTAGTGCATAAGCACAGCATCATAGCATACATTGAAGCTGTATTGATCACCTAACTTGTTTTATGTTCTCTTTAGCCGTCTCATTTGCATAACTATTATACAAGAGTAGCAATGCTCCAGATAAGGAATTAGTAATTAAGTGTTGTCACTCCATCATTTCTGAAGCAATTGGGTACTTCAAAATTTTAATTGGGTTAAATAAAATCACACTACTGTTTACACATCAGCATACCGTAATTATTTAATGGTTTGCTTTCAAAATGAAAACATGTCTTGGCATTTCAATAGAATTGTCTCCTTGGAGACAATTCTAATGAAATACCAAGATGAGTTTTCATGGAAAATAACACAAATATGCAATGTTTGTGGTCTGTTTATTGTTTCCTGTAGCATGATAAAGATACCACACATTTTTCATTGCTGTTTGATACACACTACTTCTGATTTCAATTCGGTTTTTGGCAATTTTAATTGGGTATTTAAGCAAATACGCACCTTATCTGGAGCTCTGGAGTAGTATTTTAAATTTGCTGTGAACATCCATTTTATCCCGTCAACACAGTGCGTATGTGCCGTAAACACGGCGCCGTGAAACATTTTTGATATCCAGTCAATACAATTTTTGCATTTTACAGCCATTTGTAGGTGTTTTGACGGGATAAATAAAATAGTAGGTTAGTGCCGTGAATGGGAAAAAATATCTGGCAAGGCTCAGGAAATGGGATGGGCGAGGCTCTGCCGAGCACATCCCGTTTCCGTGCCGCGCCAGATATTTTGTTCCCATTCACGGCACTAACCTACTATTCTCTACTATGCAATAAATGCAAATTATGTGCAAGTTATTGTCCACATATTGGATTTTTAAGGAATTAAATGTGAGGGAGCGCTAGCGACAGCAGCATTTAGTTCCTGAAAAATCCAATATGTGAACAATAACTGACTTATAGTTCAGCCGAGTATTGATTTTCCATTTCCTGTTGAACAATTAATCATCAAATCTGGTAATATGTAACAAATTGGGGTTAAACGTTGCAATATGTGAAATAAGTGGAAGTGATGTCCAGTAATTGGCTGAGAAAGTAGGGTGAACTATAAGTTCCTATATTGCTGCAACTATGCAAATGATCACACCTTATTTGCCTGTAAAGTTAGACCACAGAAACATCACAGATTTTAAGGCTGCCACATAATGTGCAAGGCAATTTGCACCTGGCGAAAATTAAAAATGGCTGCCAAGGGTAGGCAAGTCCTCAGAAATTTTTCAAAATCAATAGACTTCTTCGTCTTGGCGTGATAAACATGTATACAGAATTTTGTTACGAGCGATAAAGTAGAACTTGAGTTATTGCGTGGACAAGTATACAGAGTACGAACAATAAAAATGGCCACCAAGGGGAGATAAGTAATCGGAAAATTTTCATAATCAATAGGCTTCTTCGTCTTGCCATGATAAACATGTATACCGAATTTGGTTACGATCAATGAAGTAGAACTTGAGTTATTGCGTGGGCAAGGATACAGAGTGCGAAAAATAAAAATGGCCGCCAAGGGGAGATAATTGGAAATTTTCGAAAATGAATAGGCTTCTTCATCTTGCCATAATAAACATGTATACCAAATTTGGTTACGATCGGTGAAGTAGAACTTTAGTTATTGCATGGACAAGGATACAGAGTGTGAAAAATAAAAATGGCTGCCAAAAGGAGATAAGTCATCAGAAATTTTTGAAAATAAATAGGCTTCTTTGTCTTGCTGTGATAAACATGTATACAAAATTTGGTTACAAGCGGTGAAGTAGAACTTGAGTTATTGCGTGGACAAGGATACAGTGCGAAAAATAACAAGAGTTGTCAGAAGACAACGAAGCTCGCCTGTTGGCAGCCGGCCCCCTTACAGAAATATCAGGTCTCTGGCAACCAATTGCGGCAAGCTTGCGGCAAGCTTGCCGCAAGGTCGTATTTCGTATGCAAATGAGCGTTCTGGCACACAGTTGTGGCAACCTTGTGGCACACTTGTGGCAAGGTTGCCGCAAGGTTGCCGCAAGGTCGTATTTCGTATGCAAATGAGCGTTCTGGCACACAGTTGCGGCAACCTTGCGGCACACAGTTGTGGCAACCTTGTGCAACACAGTTGCGGCACACTTGTGGCAAGGTTGCCACAAGGTTGCCGGAAGGTCGTATTTCGTATGCAAATGAGTGTTCTGGCACACTGTTGTGGCAACCTTGCGGCACACAGTTGCGGCAACCTTGCGGCACACAGTTGCGGCAACCTTACGGCACAGTTGTAGCAGTACGTTATATTTGCAGCATATATAGTTCTGGCACATATAATTATTCTGGTCATATATAGACGGACGGACATTTGCAACACTATTATACACCCTTTTCTTTGAAGGTGCACAAAATAGACATGTAGTATGGCTCAGTGGTATCGAAGCGGGAGAATATCTATATGTTAGCCAAACTTTTGTTCATTTTATCTGGTCGAGAGTTCGAACCTCACAAAACGCATTACTTTTGTCGATATCATTCTATTATTTTTATGATTGCCTGCTGGATACGGGAATACGTGAATAGGCAATGATTATCACTATTGTTATATGACCTCAATGTGACACGATCGGCGAGAACATACTCCAGATTCTTCATGTACACATATATGAAATGAGTGCATTTAGTTATTAGTTTTCTTCAAAGCGAGACTAACGTTCTACATGTAATCTATCTCATGATTAATTAATGTAATTTGTAAGAGCAACACACATAAAAAAGAAATATGTAATAAAACATAAACAAATCAAAATATATGTGTATATATACATGTATGTATGAAAAACTGATTCAAACTCACTACCCCTATGAATGGAGGGTATGCGGAATATATTATATCCCTTTGCAAATTGTTTGCAAAAGTGTTTGCAAAGTATGTTCTACAAATATTTGCAGAATATACTCTGCAGTCCGTAGATTTGGAACGACGTGTGCAAACAGACTACAAACAGATTGCAAAGGGTATGCGCAAGAACTTCAACAACCCTTTGCAGAAGGTTTGCCGCAAATAGATTGCAAACCCTGCATGTGCAATTACTTGGCAAATAAAAAACAATTACACTGCAATTATTTTGCAAATGCTCTGCAAATATATTGCAAATAGATAACAATCACTTCGCTAATAGATAGCAAACACTCTGCAAATACATTGCAAACACTCTGCAAATAGATTGTTATATACCTGTTTCCAGTCATGAAAGATATTTTACCAAATGTGTATTTGAATCATGCAATATATATATGCTTTTAGTTAATGGCATTTACCTGCTTCTAAAATCAGTTATTACAAATGACGATCTGAAAAATTCTACGTTGTTACTGCAGCATTTCTGTCTGAGAATATGCCATCGTTGTATTTAGAAAACAAGTTCACATATAACATTTATCAACTTTTACATTTACCTTCTTGCGTTCGGAACCATGGACCTCTCTGGACATTTTCATGCTTTGAATATCTATGAAGACTTAAATTAATGGAGATCTCAGGAAAATGTTTCATGCATGGGTCACAGAATTTTGAAATGAAGATTGCAAATGCCAGTTCACTACTTCAGAAATTCTCCAAGAATGAAAATATGATGCACACTAAACAGGGATCGCACATCTACCATAAGCTGACCTATCCTAGAGGCGATGAACCAAGAACAGGACTGCAAGTTTCAGAGGAAATAATTTATTTTGGTCGATCACATGCATACCAACATTAACTCAAAGTGAGAAAGATGCTATTTACTCATATATATAGGTTTGAATGTTAATGAAGTTGAACAGTTATAATAGTGTGGGACAGATTGATTGATCTGCATGAACATAAATTTGTAAATGCCCAGATAATGCAGATGTAGATGATTTGTGACCAAAACAGATTGCAAAAAAAGCTAGCTTAATTCACAGCGGATTTCTATTGGTTTCCTTAATATATATGACCCTGAAAATATATAGATAGAAAGCTAGTTCATTTGTTTATGAAATCTCTTACTGTAGTTTGGTTGTGTGCATAAATTAATCAATCGTCAAGTGTCCGTCAGTCACAGTATGTGTGTCAGTCTTTTATCCAGTTTGTATTAGTATATGCCTGTCTTTTGATTTGTAATTGTATTGTGTCTTTAACACTGGAAAGTGATGGAATGCGAGTACAATATCGCATACGTTGTTTACTGGATCCAGTCGGTTACTGGTTAGTTCTTTCATAATTTGGAACTCAAAATTTTCTTATTAGATTTAAGTGATACATAGACTAGTCTTACTCCTTTCTATGAGTCTAGTTCATTGATTGCGAAATAGTTTACTGTGGTTTGATTGTTGACTTACATATTGAAGTAATTCATGTTTAAATCATAAATAATTTAAACCATGTGACAGCTTAACTTCTAGTTGTTGTTGTTGTTGTTGTATGTCTGTAATTCAGGCGCTTATTTTTCGCCTCAATCTCTCTGCAGCCACAAAGACTGCGAGAGCATTGTTCCGACACATATGTGTGTGCATAATCATACGTGTGTGTTGTGTGTGCGTGTGTGTGTGTGTCTCTGTGTCTGTGTGTCTCTCTCTCTGTCTGTCTCTGTCTCTCTCTGTCTGTCTGTATGTCTCTCTCTCTCTCTCTCTCTCTCTCTCTCTCTCTCTCTCTCTCTATCTCTCTCTATATCTCTCTCTCTCTCTGTCCACATGTGTCTTGGAGGTTAATAATTCCCTGACATTTCAGTGAAAGTCTACATTGATATCTCAAATGGTAATTTCAGTGAGAATCATAAGGTTACACATTCATTCAAGAACCACCAATATTACTAACATTCTCTAAATTTCCATAATTAACACAAGATGAAACTCCTAAGACTTGGGACATTTAGGAATTTTGTAATGTGTAACATGGCTTAAAAATTCACTCGCCCCGCTCGCCATGGCGATTCAATTTTCATGTTGGCGAGAGGATTTTCACTGGTCCGATTTGGCGAGTGACACATCGAGCAAGGCCATTCTGTATTTTCAGAAAACTAAGAAAATTTGATTAATTTCCAGCTATTTCAAATTATTTTCTTTATTTCACTGGTTTTAAGCGGTTTATGAATTATTTCTGTAACTTTCATACACCTATAGATTTCTGTTGTGAACCATCATGTCTCACCATTCGCGTTGACAGCATGACTGCATACATATCGCCGGTTTAACATTAGCCCAGCACAGATTACTGTCTTATATTCAGTGTCATTCCTATAAAATTGTTTGATTTTGTCTTCGTCTGGTGCTACATACCAAACAAGGAGTTCGAAGTTATACAAATTTGCACTAAAAACGAACTTTCTAGACCAAAATGTGCGTACGTGACAGTAGTCTTGTTCTGACTTGGGAGATAACTCTTGTTTACTAATGGACTTATTATAGTGG